>OY986041.1:27179109-27221609 GCA_963920215.1 Nineta flava
TATATAGATATATAGATATATAGATATATAGATATATAGATATATAGATATATAGATATATAGATATATAGATATATAGATATATAGATATATAGATATATAGATATATAGATATATAGATATATAGATATATAGATATATAGATATATAGATATATAGATATATAGATATATAGATATATAGATATATAGATATATAGATATATAGATATATAGATATATAGATATATAGATATATAGATATATAGATATATAGATATATAGATATATAGATATATAGATATATAGATATATAGATATATAGATATATAGATATATAGATATATAGATATATAGATATATAGATATATAGATATATAGATATATAGATATATAGATATATAGATATATAGATATATAGATATATAGATATATAGATATATAGATATATAGATATATAGATATATAGATATATAGATATATAGATATATAGATATATAGATATATAGATATATAGATATATAGATATATAGATATATAGATATATAGATATATAGATATATAGATATATAGATATATAGATATATAGATATATAGATATATAGATATATAGATATATAGATATATAGATATATAGATATATAGATATATAGATATATAGATATATAGATATATAGATATATAGATATATAGATATATAGATATATAGATATATAGATATATAGATATATAGATATATAGATATATAGATATATAGATATATAGATATATAGATATATAGATATATAGATATATAGATATATAGATATATAGATATATAGATATATAGATATATAGATATATAGATATATAGATATATAGATATATAGATATATAGATATATAGATATATAGATATATAGATATATAGATATATAGATATATAGATATATAGATATATAGATATATAGATATATAGATATATAGATATATAGATATATAGATATATAGATATATAGATATATAGATATATAGATATATAGATATATAGATATATAGATATATAGATATATAGATATATAGATATATAGATATATAGATATATAGATATATAGATATATAGATATATAGATATATAGATATATAGATATATAGATATATAGATATATAGATATATAGATATATAGATATATAGATATATAGATATATAGATATATAGATATATAGATATATAGATATATAGATATATAGATATAGATATATAGATATATAGATATATAGATATATAGATATATAGATATATAGATATATAGATATATAGATATATAGATATATAGATATATAGATATATAGATATATAGATATATAGATATATAGATATATAGATATATAGATATATAGATATATAGATATATAGATATATAGATATATAGATATATAGATATATAGATATATAGATATATAGATATATAGATATATAGATATATAGATATATAGATATATAGATATATAGATATATAGATATATAGATATATAGATATATAGATATATAGATATATAGATATATAGATATATAGATATATAGATATATAGATATATAGATATATAGATATATAGATATATAGATATATAGATATATAGATATATAGATATATAGATATATAGATATATAGATATATAGATATATAGATATATAGATATATAGATATATAGATATATAGATATATAGATATATAGATATATAGATATATAGATATATAGATATATAGATATATAGATATATAGATATATAGATATATAGATATATAGATATATAGATATATAGATATATAGATATATAGATATATAGATATATAGATATATAGATATATAGATATATAGATATATAGATATATAGATATATAGATATATAGATATATAGATATATAGATATATAGATATATAGATATATAGATATATAGATATATAGATATATAGATATATAGATATATAGATATATAGATATATAGATATATAGATATATAGATATATAGATATATAGATATATAGATATATAGATATATAGATATATAGATATATAGATATATAGATATATAGATATATAGATATATAGATATATAGATATATAGATATATAGATATATAGATATATAGATATATAGATATATAGATATATAGATATATAGATATATAGATATATAGATATATAGATATATAGATATATAGATATATAGATATATAGATATATAGATATATAGATATATAGATATATAGATATATAGATATATAGATATATAGATATATAGATATATAGATATATAGATATATAGATATATAGATATATAGATATATAGATATATAGATATATAGATATATAGATATATAGATATATAGATATATAGATATATAGATATATAGATATATAGATATATAGATATATAGATATATAGATATATAGATATATAGATATATAGATATATAGATATATAGATATATAGATATATAGATATATAGATATATAGATATATAGATATATAGATATATAGATATATAGATATATAGATATATAGATATATAGATATATAGATATATAGATATATAGATATATAGATATATAGATATATAGATATATAGATATATAGATATATAGATATATAGATATATAGATATATAGATATATAGATATATAGATATATAGATATATAGATATATAGATATATAGATATATAGATATATAGATATATAGATATATAGATATATAGATATATAGATATATAGATATATAGATATATAGATATATAGATATATAGATATATAGATATATAGATATATAGATATATAGATATATAGATATATAGATATATAGATATATAGATATATAGATATATAGATATATAGATATATAGATATATAGATATATAGATATATAGATATATAGATATATAGATATATAGATATATAGATATATAGATATATAGATATATAGATATATAGATATATAGATATATAGATATATAGATATATAGATATATAGATATATAGATATATAGATATATAGATATATAGATATATAGATATATAGATATATAGATATATAGATATATAGATATATAGATATATAGATATATAGATATATAGATATATAGATATATAGATATATAGATATATAGATATATAGATATATAGATATATAGATATATAGATATATAGATATATAGATATATAGATATATAGATATATAGATATATAGATATATAGATATATAGATATATAGATATATAGATATATAGATATATAGATATATAGATATATAGATATATAGATATATAGATATATAGATATATAGATATATAGATATATAGATATATAGATATATAGATATATAGATATATAGATATATAGATATATAGATATATAGATATATAGATATATAGATATATAGATATATAGATATATAGATATATAGATATATAGATATATAGATATATAGATATATAGATATATAGATATATAGATATATAGATATATAGATATATAGATATATAGATATATAGATATATAGATATATAGATATATAGATATATAGATATATAGATATATAGATATATAGATATATAGATATATAGATATATAGATATATAGATATATAGATATATAGATATATAGATATATAGATATATAGATATATAGATATATAGATATATAGATATATAGATATATAGATATATAGATATATAGATATATAGATATATAGATATATAGATATATAGATATATAGATATATAGATATATAGATATATAGATATATAGATATATAGATATATAGATATATAGATATATAGATATATAGATATATAGATATATAGATATATAGATATATAGATATATAGATATATAGATATATAGATATATAGATATATAGATATATAGA
This sequence comes from Nineta flava, assembly GCA_963920215.1. NCBI lineage: Eukaryota > Metazoa > Arthropoda > Insecta > Neuroptera > Chrysopidae > Nineta > Nineta flava. The sequence goes on from OY986041.1 coordinate 27,182,996, forward strand.
TATATAGATATATAGATATATAGATATATAGATATATAGATATATAGATATATAGATATATAGATATATAGATATATAGATATATAGATATATAGATATATAGATATATAGATATATAGATATATAGATATATAGATATATAGATATATAGATATATAGATATATAGATATATAGATATATAGATATATAGATATATAGATATATAGATATATAGATATATAGATATATAGATATATAGATATATAGATATATAGATATATAGATATATAGATATATAGATATATAGATATATAGATATATAGATATATAGATATATAGATATATAGATATATAGATATATAGATATATAGATATATAGATATATAGATATATAGATATATAGATATATAGATATATAGATATATAGATATATAGATATATAGATATATAGATATATAGATATATAGATATATAGATATATAGATATATAGATATATAGATATATAGATATATAGATATATAGATATATAGATATATAGATATATAGATATATAGATATATAGATATATAGATATATAGATATATAGATATATAGATATATAGATATATAGATATATAGATATATAGATATATAGATATATAGATATATAGATATATAGATATATAGATATATAGATATATAGATATATAGATATATAGATATATAGATATATAGATATATAGATATATAGATATATAGATATATAGATATATAGATATATAGATATATAGATATATAGATATATAGATATATAGATATATAGATATATAGATATATAGATATATAGATATATAGATATATAGATATATAGATATATAGATATATAGATATATAGATATATAGATATATAGATATATAGATATATAGATATATAGATATATAGATATATAGATATATAGATATATAGATATATAGATATATAGATATATAGATATATAGATATATAGATATATAGATATATAGATATATAGATATATAGATATATAGATATATAGATATATAGATATATAGATATATAGATATATAGATATATAGATATATAGATATATAGATATATAGATATATAGATATATAGATATATAGATATATAGATATATAGATATATAGATATATAGATATATAGATATATAGATATATAGATATATAGATATATAGATATATAGATATATAGATATATAGATATATAGATATATAGATATATAGATATATAGATATATAGATATATAGATATATAGATATATAGATATATAGATATATAGATATATAGATATATAGATATATAGATATATAGATATATAGATATATAGATATATAGATATATAGATATATAGATATATAGATATATAGATATATAGATATATAGATATATAGATATATAGATATATAGATATATAGATATATAGATATATAGATATATAGATATATAGATATATAGATATATAGATATATAGATATATAGATATATAGATATATAGATATATAGATATATAGATATATAGATATATAGATATATAGATATATAGATATATAGATATATAGATATATAGATATATAGATATATAGATATATAGATATATAGATATATAGATATATAGATATATAGATATATAGATATATAGATATATAGATATATAGATATATAGATATATAGATATATAGATATATAGATATATAGATATATAGATATATAGATATATAGATATATAGATATATAGATATATAGATATATAGATATATAGATATATAGATATATAGATATATAGATATATAGATATATAGATATATAGATATATAGATATATAGATATATAGATATATAGATATATAGATATATAGATATATAGATATATAGATATATAGATATATAGATATATAGATATATAGATATATAGATATATAGATATATAGATATATAGATATATAGATATATAGATATATAGATATATAGATATATAGATATATAGATATATAGATATATAGATATATAGATATATAGATATATAGATATATAGATATATAGATATATAGATATATAGATATATAGATATATAGATATATAGATATATAGATATATAGATATATAGATATATAGATATATAGATATATAGATATATAGATATATAGATATATAGATATATAGATATATAGATATATAGATATATAGATATATAGATATATAGATATATAGATATATAGATATATAGATATATAGATATATAGATATATAGATATATAGATATATAGATATATAGATATATAGATATATAGATATATAGATATATAGATATATAGATATATAGATATATAGATATATAGATATATAGATATATAGATATATAGATATATAGATATATAGATATATAGATATATAGATATATAGATATATAGATATATAGATATATAGATATATAGATATATAGATATATAGATATATAGATATATAGATATATAGATATATAGATATATAGATATATAGATATATAGATATATAGATATATAGATATATAGATATATAGATATATAGATATATAGATATATAGATATATAGATATATAGATATATAGATATATAGATATATAGATATATAGATATATAGATATATAGATATATAGATATATAGATATATAGATATATAGATATATAGATATATAGATATATAGATATATAGATATATAGATATATAGATATATAGATATATAGATATATAGATATATAGATATATAGATATATAGATATATAGATATATAGATATATAGATATATAGATATATAGATATATAGATATATAGATATATAGATATATAGATATATAGATATATAGATATATAGATATATAGATATATAGATATATAGATATATAGATATATAGATATATAGATATATAGATATATAGATATATAGATATATAGATATATAGATATATAGATATATAGATATATAGATATATAGATATATAGATATATAGATATATAGATATATAGATATATAGATATATAGATATATAGATATATAGATATATAGATATATAGATATATAGATATATAGATATATAGATATATAGATATATAGATATATAGATATATAGATATATAGATATATAGATATATAGATATATAGATATATAGATATATAGATATATAGATATATAGATATATAGATATATAGATATATAGATATATAGATATATAGATATATAGATATATAGATATATAGATATATAGATATATAGATATATAGATATATAGATATATAGATATATAGATATATAGATATATAGATATATAGATATATAGATATATAGATATATAGATATATAGATATATAGATATATAGATATATAGATATATAGATATATAGATATATAGATATATAGATATATAGATATATAGATATATAGATATATAGATATATAGATATATAGATATATAGATATATAGATATATAGATATATAGATATATAGATATATAGATATATAGATATATAGATATATAGATATATAGATATATAGATATATAGATATATAGATATATAGATATATAGATATATAGATATATAGATATATAGATATATAGATATATAGATATATAGATATATAGATATATAGATATATAGATATATAGATATATAGATATATAGATATATAGATATATAGATATATAGATATATAGATATATAGATATATAGATATATAGATATATAGATATATAGATATATAGATATATAGATATATAGATATATAGATATATAGATATATAGATATATAGATATATAGATATATAGATATATAGATATATAGATATATAGATATATAGATATATAGATATATAGATATATAGATATATAGATATATAGATATATAGATATATAGATATATAGATATATAGATATATAGATATATAGATATATAGATATATAGATATATAGATATATAGATATATAGATATATAGATATATAGATATATAGATATATAGATATATAGATATATAGATATATAGATATATAGATATATAGATATATAGATATATAGATATATAGATATATAGATATATAGATATATAGATATATAGATATATAGATATATAGATATATAGATATATAGATATATAGATATATAGATATATAGATATATAGATATATAGATATATAGATATATAGATATATAGATATATAGATATATAGATATATAGATATATAGATATATAGATTCATAGATTGTTGTAATGCAAATTATTAAATAATTTTTTTTGATCCAACACACATTTTAATTGTGAAAGTAAAATATTGAGAGGAATATTTGGCAAATTAATGTTTTTCTCCTTGCAAAGAGGAGTTTTTTTTTTTTTTTGAAAGTACGGAAAGAGAATAGTATAGCTCGGTTTATTTTTTTTCTTAAACAGGGTTTTTTTTTAAGTCGAAAAATGATAATAAGATTAATGGATACTTTTGATTTAAAGTTTTTCTATTTAGAAAGAAAAAAAATCAAAAATTGAGAAGGATTATTGCATATAATTTGATTTAAGAGAATCAGGGGTTATTTATGCAGATTGAATGTTTTACAAAATAACATAAACGGATCACAAATAAATAATTTTGTAAAAACAACACAATTTTTGTAAACAGACGTAAGCTAGCTTACAGGTATGAATGTATCATACAATTTGTGTATAGATTTTAAATTGACACTGGCCCGGTGCATTAAGTCTCTGCTTAAATATCAACCAAGCGGGGTATGACTATGGGTCAAACCCAGGGAGAGGTATAATTTTTAATTAATTTTATAAATAATCTGAACACTCCGACTACATCCATGGGTGTTGATATACTAAAATATTCTAGAAGCCTCCATGCAAAAATATATTGTCAAAAACAAAATATTTATTCAAAAAAACAATAATATTCTAGAACGACCCATGGTGGGTATATAAACCGTGACCAGTGTCGATTCAAATCAGTTTTTAAATCAGCCATTGTGCGATTCGTTCAGAGTTTAAAATCGACCATTGTCCGAAGAGTTTGAAATCGATCATTGTGCGATTAGTATAAAAGTTTAATATCAAGTATTGTCTGTTCATATCAAAGTTTAATATCGATTGTTGTTCAATCCAGATCAAAGTATAAGTTGGAATTTGTACAAGTAATTTGGTCAAGTAGTTCAAAGTTTAACATTGTGTGAAAAAGAATTAAAATAATTGTTGAAAAAGAAATTGGATAATTTTTTTTTTTAAAAGCAATAAAATCAGGTTTTTTTTTTGTTTCGTAAAAACTTGTGTTTAATTTAATTTTTTTTTTTTTTTCTTCTCTTTAAACAAAAACGTGTGTGTTGTTCCAATTACAAAATATTTAGTAATATCGTTTACTAATATATTTTTTTTTGTTTTGTCGAGTATCGGAATCATTGCAGGTTCGGGCAGCGCTCCTTTGAGGATAAAGAGAGCCAGGATACCGCGACAAGTGGCGACCGTGACAGGACCAGGAGACGTACGGAAGAAGAAAAGAATTACAATGGCAAGCCGCAGCATTCCCATGCCACGTCTGCGTGAGATGATGGAGGCCGAAGGACTGGACAGCACTGGCACAAGAGAGGTCTTACAGGCAAGATGGGAGGAGCACCAATCTAGACAACAAGGAACACCAACTTCAAGGACTCAAGGACCAGCCAACCCCACATCAGAACTACGTAGAAGTGTGGTTTCCGATCCGGAGGAGCCAGCTGCAGCAAGCATGGAGAAGATGCTCGCAGCATTGATGACAAAGCTCAACAACATGGACAAGACAATGGTCGACCAACTTCAAGGATCTGAAGCAAGGATGGATGAGCGACTTGGAAATCGGCTTCAAGAGTCTGAAGAAAGAGTGGACGAACGAATGAGTAGTCGACTTCAAGAGTCCGAAGAGAGGATGACAAATCGACTTCAGGAATCTGAAGAAAGAGTGGGCGAACAGACATTAAGTATAATGCAACAAGTCCAACAAGAGCTGAAAGAGGACTTGTCGGAGCGAATGGAGAACATAAGAGAAGTGTGCGTACGACGTATCAGCCAAATAAGCACTGACGTCGAGGCTGTGAAAGCCGAGATCACGAACATCCAAGCCGATGTCGCTGTAACCCGCACACAAATCGATGACATAAAAAGCAACGTAACTACACGACTTGATGGCATGGAAACGAAAATGAATGAACAATACAATAAAGTCGTGGATGACATCATACGGATCGAACAGAATCAAACACAGCAACTGCGAGACATGCGTATTGATCCGCAAGAAGTGAATACAGTCATTCGCTCCGCCGCATTGGACACAACGACGCTTCTGTCCATCATGCCGGAGTTCAGTGGTAGACCGGCCGAAGATCCAGTAGTTTTTTTGAACAGAGCAACGGCATTACTACGACAAACACATCTGCCCGTAGATTGTTGGATTGAGATGGTCACAAAAAAATTAACAGGACCAGCCAGAGATTGGGCATTGATGAATCGTGGGTTGGGCTACACCTTCGATGAGTGGAAATGGCAACTGGAGAGTTTCTTCAACAGTATAGGAAGGAAAGCCAAAGCCGAACTGGAATTGATGACCGTTTCCCAACCCACAGGATTGAAGACAGAAGCGTTCGTCAACATGAAGGTGCAGCTGTTCAGAAGAGTGCACGCCGATAGGAACATTGATGACGTGGTGCCCATAATATTGAATTTACTACGCGACAATGTACGACCGCTGGTGAAGATTTCGAATCCAAAGTCATTAGATGAGCTACGTATAACCGTTAGAACATTGGATGAAGAGCCAGCGAGGAATCGGCAAGAACCACCAGCAAGAGCACCACCACCACCACTACGTCTTAGCAGTCCAGGCACGTGCTTCGTATGCCACCAAGCGGGGCACATAAGTCGAAACTGTCCCAGAAGGGGACAACAAAATAGACCTGGGCCGTCGGGAAACTAATTCCAGGATCAATGAAGGAGGAAATTGGTTCTGGGGTACACATTAACCTCCACAAAAACGCACAACATCGGCGTGAACACCAACAATTACCGGTTCATTTGACAACAATGGAGACCAAGAACTCACACCAGAATGGGCCAATTGTGGAAGTTGATGTGCGTGGAAGATCAATATTGGCACTGATCGATAGTCAAGCATCACACAATTTTATCAGCGAAGAATTGGCAAGAAGTATTGGAAAATGGCACCCTGTCAGAGATAGTGCAGGGAGTGGAGCCACATGTAATAATACTTTCAAGATTCTTGGGAAAATGTGCATGGATGTGATGATATCAAGAATGAAGTTCAATGTTGAAGTAATGGTTGTACCTGGCCTACGGAATCATTTAATACTTGGTCATGAATTTTTAACAAAAAATGGTGTGAGCATCGATTACCGGAGTGGTATAATTTACTTGGGGTGTGATAAGAGAGTCCGCATTGCATGGAGAAAACCAGATGGAGCCCATAGAGAAGTGGCAACAATTAACAACGCATTGGGCGAGTTACAAATTAAACTCCTTGAGAACCAAGAGCAGTTAAAAGATGTCATTCGGCGACATCCCAGCGTTTTCGGCAAAGTTGGAAGGACAAAAACGATCACACACAAGATCGAGATTACGAAGAATTCCCCCATTAAATTACGACCATACCCGTACAACAATGAGAAGCAACGGGTATTAGAAGAGATGATTGAAGAGATGGAAGGCGATGGCATTATAGAACCATCCACATCGCCTTGGGCCGCACCCGTCGTATTGCCGAAGAAGAAAGATGGTACTTTTCGATTGTGCGTCGATTACAGAAAATTGAATGATATCACGAAGAGCAATGCGTTTCCGATTCCAGATCTGCAAGAGATGTTGAGAAAAGTCAATGGAGCCAAAATATTTTCTACATTGGATCTTCAGACTGGTTATTGGCAAATTGAGATGGAGCCACAATCGAAAGAATACACAGCATTTACCACCCCAAGAGGTCTCTATCAATCTCAGTTATCAACCAGGAGAGTCCGTCTGGATGCGCAATCAAGTGCTCAGCAGTAAGGTGGAGGGTGTCCATAGTGGATTGGCACCAAAATGGAAAGGGCCTTACAGAGTGCTGAGGAGTTTACCAGCTGGAATATATGTTGTGGATACAGTGCCTCCCACGAAAATACATGGAGGTCTCTTGAAGCCGGCCAGTGCAAGGACCGCCGCCAATGGGAATCTGGGAAGATTGAGTGTGGGGAACGAGGTGTTCGGCCAACTACTTCCAGATCGATTGGGGGGTCAAAGGCATGGAGGTGATGGAAGACGACGGGATGTACCAAGTGTGGACGAGCCAGAGGCCAGAGCATTAGAGCCAGGGTACAACTTGCGGCCCAGACGACCGGCAATCAACACCAGGCGCCATTGAAGAGTGAAGAACTAATGTGTACGTACACTTTAAGTTATGCTAGCTAGCTAAATGTACTAATACAATTGAAATAATTCAAATAGTTCTAAGTCAAAAATTGGTCGACCAAATATAATAAGCAAATTAGAAAATGTGTGTTGGAATCTAGAGGGGGAGATTTTGTTGTAATGCAAATTATTAAATAATTTTTTTTGATCCAACACACATTTTAATTGTGAAAGTAAAATATTGAGAGGAATATTTGGCAAATTAATGTTTTTCTCCTTGCAAAGAGGAGTTTTTTTTTTTTTTTGAAAGTACGGAAAGAGAATAGTATAGCTCGGTTTATTTTTTTTCTTAAACAGGGTTTTTTTTTAAGTCGAAAAATGATAATAAGATTAATGGATACTTTTGATTTAAAGTTTTTCTATTTAGAAAGAAAAAAAATCAAAAATTGAGAAGGATTATTGCATATAATTTGATTTAAGAGAATCAGGGGTTATTTATGCAGATTGAATGTTTTACAAAATAACATAAACGGATCACAAATAAATAATTTTGTAAAAACAAGACAATTTTTGTAAACAGACGTAAGCTAGCTTACAGGTATGAATGTATCATACAATTTGTGTATAGATTTTAAATTGACACTGGCCCGGTGCATTAAGTCTCTGCTTAAATATCAACCAAGCGGGGTATGACTATGGGTCAAACCCAGGGAGAGGTATAATTTTTAATTAATTTTATAAATAATCTGAACACTCCGACTACATCCATGGGTGTTGATATACTAAAATATTCTAGAAGCCTCCATGCAAAAATATATTGTCAAAAACAAAATATTTATTCAAAAAAACAATAATATTCTAGAACGACCCATGGTGGGTATATAAACCGTGACCAGTGTCGATTCAAATCAGTTTTTAAATCAGCCATTGTGCGATTCGTTCAGAGTTTAAAATCGACCATTGTCCGAAGAGTTTGAAATCGATCATTGTGCGATTAGTATAAAAGTTTAATATCAAGTATTGTCTGTTCATATCAAAGTTTAATATCGATTGTTGTTCAATCCAGATCAAAGTATAAGTTGGAATTTGTACAAGTAATTTGGTCAAGTAGTTCAAAGTTTAACATTGTGTGAAAAAGAATTAAAATAATTGTTGAAAAAGAAATTGGATAATTATTTTTTTTTAAAAGCAATAAAATCAGGTTTTTTTTTGTTTCGTAAAAACTTGTGTTTAATTTAATTTTTTTTTTTTTTCTTCTCTTTAAACAAAAACGTGCGTGTTGTTCCAATTACAAAATATTTAGTAATATCGTTTACTAATATATTTTTTTTTGTTTTGTCGAGTATCGGAATCATTGCAGGTTCGGGCAGCGCTCCTTTGAGGATAAAAGAGAGCCAGGATACCGCGACAAGTGGCGACCGTGACAGGACCAGGAGACGTACGGAAGAAGAAAAGAATTACAATGGCAAGCCGCAGCATTCCCATGCCACGTCTGCGTGAGATGATGGAGGCCGAAGGACTGGACAGCACTGGCACAAGAGAGGTCTTACAGGCAAGATGGGAGGAGCACCAATCTAGACAACAAGGAACACCAACTTCAAGGACTCAAGGACCAGCCAACCCCACATCAGAACTACGTAGAAGTGTGGTTTCCGATCCGGAGGAGCCAGCTGCAGCAAGCATGGAGAAGATGCTCGCAGCATTGATGACAAAGCTCAACAACATGGACAAGACAATGGTCGACCAACTTCAAGGATCTGAAGCAAGGATGGATGAGCGACTTGGAAATCGGCTTCAAGAGTCTGAAGAAAGAGTGGACGAACGAATGAGTAGTCGACTTCAAGAGTCCGAAGAGAGGATGACAAATCGACTTCAGGAATCTGAAGAAAGAGTGGGCGAACAGACATTAAGTATAATGCAACAAGTCCAACAAGAGCTGAAAGAGGACTTGTCGGAGCGAATGGAGAACATAAGAGAAGTGTGCGTACGACGTATCAGCCAAATAAGCACTGACGTCGAGGCTGTGAAAGCCGAGATCACGAACATCCAAGCCGATGTCGCTGTAACCCGCACACAAATCGATGACATAAAAAGCAACGTAACTACACGACTTGATGGCATGGAAACGAAAATGAATGAACAATACAATAAAGTCGTGGATGACATCATACGGATCGAACAGAATCAAACACAGCAACTGCGAGACATGCGTATTGATCCGCAAGAAGTGAATACAGTCATTCGCTCCGCCGCATTGGACACAACGACGCTTCTGTCCATCATGCCGGAGTTCAGTGGTAGACCGGCCGAAGATCCAGTAGTTTTTTTGAACAGAGCAACGGCATTACTACGACAAACACATCTGCCCGTAGATTGTTGGATTGAGATGGTCACAAAAAAATTAACAGGACCAGCCAGAGATTGGGCATTGATGAATCGTGGGTTGGGCTACACCTTCGATGAGTGGAAATGGCAACTGGAGAGTTTCTTCAACAGTATAGGAAGGAAAGCCAAAGCCGAACTGGAATTGATGACCGTTTCCCAACCCACAGGATTGAAGACAGAAGCGTTCGTCAACATGAAGGTGCAGCTGTTCAGAAGAGTGCACGCCGATAGGAACATTGATGACGTGGTGCCCATAATATTGAATTTACTACGCGACAATGTACGACCGCTGGTGAAGATTTCGAATCCAAAGTCATTAGATGAGCTACGTATAACCGTTAGAACATTGGATGAAGAGCCAGCGAGGAATCGGCAAGAACCACCAGCAAGAGCACCACCACCACCACTACGTCTTAGCAGTCCAGGCACGTGCTTCGTATGCCACCAAGCGGGGCACATAAGTCGAAACTGTCCCAGAAGGGGACAACAAAATAGACCTGGGCCGTCGGGAAACTAATTCCAGGATCAATGAAGGAGGAAATTGGTTCTGGGGTACACATTAACCTCCACAAAAACGCACAACATCGGCGTGAACACCAACAATTACCGGTTCATTTGACAACAATGGAGACCAAGAACTCACACCAGAATGGGCCAATTGTGGAAGTTGATGTGCGTGGAAGATCAATATTGGCACTGATCGATAGTCAAGCATCACACAATTTTATCAGCGAAGAATTGGCAAGAAGTATTGGAAAATGGCACCCTGTCAGAGATAGTGCAGGGAGTGGAGCCACATGTAATAATACTTTCAAGATTCTTGGGAAAATGTGCATGGATGTGATGATATCAAGAATGAAGTTCAATGTTGAAGTAATGGTTGTACCTGGCCTACGGACTATATCATTTAATACTTGGTCATGAATTTTTAACAAAAAATGGTGTGATCATCGATTACCGGAGTGGTATAATTTACTTGGGGTGTGATAAGAGAGTCCGCATTGCATGGAGAAAACCAGATGGAGCCCATAGAGAAGTGGCAACAATTAACAACGCATTGGGCGAGTTACAAATTAAACTCCTTGAGAACCAAGAGCAGTTAAAAGATGTCATTCGGCGACATCCCAGCGTTTTCGGCAAAGTTGGAAGGACAAAAACGATCACACACAAGATCGAGATTACGAAGAATTCCCCCATTAAATTACGACCATACCCGTACAACAATGAGAAGCAACGGGTATTAGAAGAGATGATTGAAGAGATGGAAGGCGATGGCATTATAGAACCATCCACATCGCCTTGGGCCGCACCCGTCGTATTGCCGAAGAAGAAAGATGGTACTTTTCGATTGTGCGTCGATTACAGAAAATTGAATGATATCACGAAGAGCAATGCGTTTCCGATTCCAGATCTGCAAGAGATGTTGAGAAAAGTCAATGGAGCCAAAATATTTTCTACATTGGATCTTCAGACTGGTTATTGGCAAATTGAGATGGAGCCACAATCGAAAGAATACACAGCATTTACCACCCCAAGAGGTCTCTATCAATTTCGCGTCATACCGTTTGGATTGAAGAATGCGCCAGCTACGTTCCAGAGTTTAATGAACGAAGTACTATCTGGATACATCGAAGATTTCTGTCAAGTTTACCTGGATGACATATTAATCTACAGTCGATCAGTCAAGGAACATTTACATCACCTGGATCTTGTACTTGAAAGACTAGAACAACATGGATTAACTTGTAAACCAAGCAAATGTGTCATTGGCAGCAACAAAGTCAAATACCTGGGACATATTTTGAGCGAAGACGGCATTGACAGAGAGGAAGAGAAGAACGAAGCTATCAGCAATCACCCTGTACCAAGAACAAGAAGACAACTACGACAATTTTTGGGATTATGTGGTTGGTACAGGAGCTTCGTGAAAAACTACGAAGATATAGCTGCACCTCTAAGCGAAATGCTCAAGAAGAACACAAAGTGGCGCTGGCTAACATTGCATCAGAAGGCGTTCGAAAATCTGAAATCATCGATTGTGAATGCACCGAAACTAGCACATCCAGATTTTAAGAAGACGTTTTGTTTAAATACGGATGCTAGTGACGTCGGATTGGGTGCAATATTATTTCAAATGGAAGATGATGGCAAGACAAGGAGAATAATAAATTACGCCAGCAAGAAGCTTGGACCCACAGAAAAAAAGTACGCCACTACAGAAAAGGAGAATGTCTCTCGATAATCTGGGCATTGAGGAAGTTTCGAGGATATCTGGAAGGAAGACACTTCAAATTATATACAGATCATGCAGCGCTCCAATGGCTGAACAAAACCAAGGATAGTCGAGCCAAATTGACAAGATGGGCATTGACATTGGGAGCCTATGATTACGAAATAATTCACGTCCCCGGAAAAGATAATCAAGCCGCCGACTCCTTGTCCAGACAACCACAGGGCAAGGCTGAAGATGAAGAAGTGGAGGACATTCCAGAGTGGGTGATTGAAAAGAGGGCAAAAACACCAATAACCCTCAACGTAATTGAAGTGGAAACACCCACACTCGACGATATTAGACGATGGCAGGATGAAGATCGTGATGTGAGTGCCATCAGAAGATATATCAATGATCATAATAGTCCACTGAGAAGCAATCTACGTCGACGAGTGGACAGAACAAGAGCTAATTACAACGTAGCTGACGGGATCCTCTGGTACCATAGTCAACAGATGGTACAAGAAGTGCCAGTGGTTCCCGAAGAACGCCGACTTGGTTTTCTGAGAAGATATCACGATAGTGATGAAGCAGCACACCCTGGATGGAGAGAAACGTATCGTCAGATCCGTAACCGTGTGTATTGGTATGGGATGCAAGATGACATACGCAGATATGTAAAAGGGTGTGATACGTGTGCTAGAGTGAAGCCACTAAATCAGAAACCAAGTACAGCAATGAGAAGTCGAAGACCTACTTCACCATGGGAGGTAGTCAGCATCGACTTGATGGGTCCATACCCACGCACATCACGTGGAAAAACGAATATATTGGTTGTGACTGATCTTTTCACTAGATGGATCGAAGCATTTCCATTGGGGGCCACGTCGACCTCGAAGATAGCCCAAGTACTGAAAGACGAAGTATTTAGTCGTTATGGATATCCTAGAGCAGTACTTAGTGATAATGGTCCCCAGTTCAGATCAAAAGAATGGAAAGCAGTGAACAGAGATTGGCACACAGAAATTTGGACAACGCCAATATACCATCCACGAGCCAACCCCACGGAACGACAAAACCAAGAGTTGAAGAAGTTGTTGCGATTACATTTATTGGAGCAAGCACACAAGAATTGGGACCAACAATTACACAAGTCCTTATTTGCAATACGCAATAGAGCAAACAGAACAACTGGTTTTTCGCCCGCCAAATTGTTACTGGGGGCTGAGATGAAGAAGCCTGGGGATTGGCAGATACAAGTCGAAGAAGAGCCTCAAGATATTGAAGATTGGGCCAACGAGAGAAGCCAAGGACGTCAACAGAATGTTGAGATAGCGCGGCAAACAATATTGGCCAATGCCGAAGTAAATGACCAAGTGGAAACGGGACTCAGTTATCAACCAGGAGAGTCCGTCTGGATGCGCAATCAAGTGCTCAGCAGTAAGGTGGAGGGTGTCCATAGTGGATTGGCACCAAAATGGAAAGGGCCTTACAGAGTGCTGAGGAGTTTACCAGCTGGAATATATGTTGTGGATACAGTGCCTCCCACGAAAATACATGGAGGTCTCTTGAAGCCGGCCAGTGCAAGGACCGCCGCCAATGGGAATCTGGGAAGATTGAGTGTGGGGAACGAGGTGTTCGGCCAACTACTTCCAGATCGATTGGGGGGTCAAAGGCATGGAGGTGATGGAAGACGACGGGATGTACCAAGTGTGGACGAGCCAGAGGCCAGAGCATTAGAGCCAGGGTACAACTTGCGGCCCAGACGACCGGCAATCAACACCAGGCGCCATTGAAGAGTGAAGAACTAATGTGTACGTACACTTTAAGTTATGCTAGCTAGCTAAATGTACTAATACAATTGAAATAATTCAAATAGTTCTAAGTCAAAAATTGGTCGACCAAATATAATAAGCAAATTAGAAAATGTGTGTTGGAATCTAGAGGGGGAGATTTTGTTGTAATGCAAATTATTAAATAATTTTTTTTGATCCAACACACATTTTAATTGTGAAAGTAAAATATTGAGAGGAATATTTGGCAAATTAATGTTTTTCTCCTTGCAAAGAGGAGTTTTTTTTTTTTTTTGAAAGTACGGAAAGAGAATAGTATAGCTCGGTTTATTTTTTTTCTTAAACAGGGTTTTTTTTTAAGTCGAAAAATGATAATAAGATTAATGGATACTTTTGATTTAAAGTTTTTCTATTTAGAAAGAAAAAAAATCAAAAATTGAGAAGGATTATTGCATATAATTTGATTTAAGAGAATCAGGGGTTATTTATGCAGATTGAATGTTTTACAAAATAACATAAACGGATCACAAATAAATAATTTTGTAAAAACAAGACAATTTTTGTAAACAGACGTAAGCTAGCTTACAGGTATGAATGTATCATACAATTTGTGTATAGATTTTAAATTGACACTGGCCCGGTGCATTAAGTCTCTGCTTAAATATCAACCAAGCGGGGTATGACTATGGGTCAAACCCAGGGAGAGGTATAATTTTTAATTAATTTTATAAATAATCTGAACACTCCGACTACATCCATGGGTGTTGATATACTAAAATATTCTAGAAGCCTCCATGCAAAAATATATTGTCAAAAACAAAATATTTATTCAAAAAAACAATAATATTCTAGAACGACCCATGGTGGGTATATAAACCGTGACCAGTGTCGATTCAAATCAGTTTTTAAATCAGCCATTGTGCGATTCGTTCAGAGTTTAAAATCGACCATTGTCCGAAGAGTTTGAAATCGATCATTGTGCGATTAGTATAAAAGTTTAATATCAAGTATTGTCTGTTCATATCAAAGTTTAATATCGATTGTTGTTCAATCCAGATCAAAGTATAAGTTGGAATTTGTACAAGTAATTTGGTCAAGTAGTTCAAAGTTTAACATTGTGTGAAAAAGAATTAAAATAATTGTTGAAAAAGAAATTGGATAATTTTTTTTTTTAAAAGCAATAAAATCAGGTTTTTTTTTTGTTTCGTAAAAACTTGTGTTTAATTTAATTTTTTTTTTTTTTTCTTCTCTTTAAACAAAAACGTGCGTGTTGTTCCAATTACAAAATATTTAGTAATATCGTTTACTAATATATTTTTTTTTGTTTTGTCGAGTATCGGAATCATTGCAGGTTCGGGCAGCGCTCCTTTGAGGATAAAGAGAGCCAGGATACCGCGACAAGATATATAGATATATAGATATATAGATATATAGATATATAGATTCATAGATATATAGATATATAGATATATAGATATATAGATATATAGATATATAGATATATAGATATATAGATATATAGATATATAGATATATAGATATATAGATATATAGATATATAGATATATAGATATATAGATATATAGATATATAGATATATAGATATATAGATATATAGATATATAGATATATAGATATATAGATATATAGATATATAGATATATAGATATATAGATATATAGATATATAGATATATAGATATATAGATATATAGATATATAGATATATAGATATATAGATATATAGATATATAGATATATAGATATATAGATATATAGATATATAGATATATAGATATATAGATATATAGATATATAGATATATAGATATATAGATATATAGATATATAGATATATAGATATATAGATATATAGATATATAGATATATAGATATATAGATATATAGATATATAGATATATAGATATATAGATATATAGATATATAGATATATAGATATATAGATATATAGATATATAGATATATAGATATATAGATATATAGATATATAGATATATAGATATATAGATATATAGATATATAGATATATAGATATATAGATATATAGATATATAGATATATAGATATATAGATATATAGATATATAGATATATAGATATATAGATATATAGATATATAGATATATAGATATATAGATATATAGATATATAGATATATAGATATATAGATATATAGATATATAGATATATAGATATATAGATATATAGATATATAGATATATAGATATATAGATATATAGATATATAGATATATAGATATATAGATATATAGATATATAGATATATAGATATATAGATATATAGATATATAGATATATAGATATATAGATATATAGATATATAGATATATAGATATATAGATATATAGATATATAGATATATAGATATATAGATATATAGATATATAGATATATAGATATATAGATATATAGATATATAGATATATAGATATATAGATATATAGATATATAGATATATAGATATATAGATATATAGATATATAGATATATAGATATATAGATATATAGATATATAGATATATAGATATATAGATATATAGATATATAGATATATAGATATATAGATATATAGATATATAGATATATAGATATATAGATATATAGATATATAGATATATAGATATATAGATATATAGATATATAGATATATAGATATATAGATATATAGATATATAGATATATAGATATATAGATATATAGATATATAGATATATAGATATATAGATATATAGATATATAGATATATAGATATATAGATATATAGATATATAGATATATAGATATATAGATATATAGATATATAGATATATAGATATATAGATATATAGATATATAGATATATAGATATATAGATATATAGATATATAGATATATAGATATATAGATATATAGATATATAGATATATAGATATATAGATATATAGATATATAGATATATAGATATATAGATATATAGATATATAGATATATAGATATATAGATATATAGATATATAGATATATAGATATATAGATATATAGATATATAGATATATAGATATATAGATATATAGATATATAGATATATAGATATATAGATATATAGATATATAGATATATAGATATATAGATATATAGATATATAGATATATAGATATATAGATATATAGATATATAGATATATAGATATATAGATATATAGATATATAGATATATAGATATATAGATATATAGATATATAGATATATAGATATATAGATATATAGATATATAGATATATAGATATATAGATATATAGATATATAGATATATAGATATATAGATATATAGATATATAGATATATAGATATATAGATATATAGATATATAGATATATAGATATATAGATATATAGATATATAGATATATAGATATATAGATATATAGATATATAGATATATAGATATATAGATATATAGATATATAGATATATAGATATATAGATATATAGATATATAGATATATAGATATATAGATATATAGATATATAGATATATAGATATATAGATATATAGATATATAGATATATAGATATATAGATATATAGATATATAGATATATAGATATATAGATATATAGATATATAGATATATAGATATATAGATATAGATATATAGATATATAGATATATAGATATATAGATATATAGATATATAGATATATAGATATATAGATATATAGATATAT
The DNA here is from genome assembly GCA_963920215.1 of Nineta flava. Taxonomy (NCBI): domain Eukaryota; kingdom Metazoa; phylum Arthropoda; class Insecta; order Neuroptera; family Chrysopidae; genus Nineta; species Nineta flava. The sequence continues at coordinate 27,201,514 of OY986041.1, forward strand.
AGATATATAGATATATAGATATATAGATATATAGATATATAGATATATAGATATATAGATATATAGATATATAGATATATAGATATATAGATATATAGATATATAGATATATAGATATATAGATATATAGATATATAGATATATAGATATATAGATATATAGATATATAGATATATAGATATATAGATATATAGATATATAGATATATAGATATATAGATATATAGATATATAGATATATAGATATATAGATATATAGATATATAGATATATAGATATATAGATATATAGATATATAGATATATAGATATATAGATATATAGATATATAGATATATAGATATATAGATATATAGATATATAGATATATAGATATATAGATATATAGATATATAGATATATAGATATATAGATATATAGATATATAGATATATAGATATATAGATATATAGATATATAGATATATAGATATATAGATATATAGATATATAGATATATAGATATATAGATATATAGATATATAGATATATAGATATATAGATATATAGATATATAGATATATAGATATATAGATATATAGATATATAGATATATAGATATATAGATATATAGATATATAGATATATAGATATATAGATATATAGATATATAGATATATAGATATATAGATATATAGATATATAGATATATAGATATATAGATATATAGATATATAGATATATAGATATATAGATATATAGATATATAGATATATAGATATATAGATATATAGATATATAGATATATAGATATATAGATATATAGATATATAGATATATAGATATATAGATATATAGATATATAGATATATAGATATATAGATATATAGATATATAGATATATAGATATATAGATATATAGATATATAGATATATAGATATATAGATATATAGATATATAGATATATAGATATATAGATATATAGATATATAGATATATAGATATATAGATATATAGATATATAGATATATAGATATATAGATATATAGATATATAGATATATAGATATATAGATATATAGATATATAGATATATAGATATATAGATATATAGATATATAGATATATAGATATATAGATATATAGATATATAGATATATAGATATATAGATATATAGATATATAGATATATAGATATATAGATATATAGATATATAGATATATAGATATATAGATATATAGATATATAGATATATAGATATATAGATATATAGATATATAGATATATAGATATATAGATATATAGATATATAGATATATAGATATATAGATATATAGATATATAGATATATAGATATATAGATATATAGATATATAGATATATAGATATATAGATATATAGATATATAGATATATAGATATATAGATATATAGATATATAGATATATAGATATATAGATATATAGATATATAGATATATAGATATATAGATATATAGATATATAGATATATAGATATATAGATATATAGATATATAGATATATAGATATATAGATATATAGATATATAGATATATAGATATATAGATATATAGATATATAGATATATAGATATATAGATATATAGATATATAGATATATAGATATATAGATATATAGATATATAGATATATAGATATATAGATATATAGATATATAGATATATAGATATATAGATATATAGATATATAGATATATAGATATATATAGATATATAGATATATAGATATATAGATATATAGATATATAGATATATAGATATATAGATATATAGATATATAGATATATAGATATATAGATATATAGATATATAGATATATAGATATATAGATATATAGATATATAGATATATAGATATATAGATATATAGATATATAGATATATAGATATATAGATATATAGATATATAGATATATAGATATATAGATATATAGATATATAGATATATAGATATATAGATATATAGATATATAGATATATAGATATATAGATATATAGATATATAGATATATAGATATATAGATATATAGATATATAGATATATAGATATATAGATATATAGATATATAGATATATAGATATATAGATATATAGATATATAGATATATAGATATATAGATATATAGATATATAGATATATAGATATATAGATATATAGATATATAGATATATAGATATATAGATATATAGATATATAGATATATAGATATATAGATATATAGATATATAGATATATAGATATATAGATATATAGATATATAGATATATAGATATATAGATATATAGATATATAGATATATAGATATATAGATATATAGATATATAGATATATAGATATATAGATATATAGATATATAGATATATAGATATATAGATATATAGATATATAGATATATAGATATATAGATATATAGATATATAGATATATAGATATATAGATATATAGATATATAGATATATAGATATATAGATATATAGATATATAGATATATAGATATATAGATATATAGATATATAGATATATAGATATATAGATATATAGATATATAGATATATAGATATATAGATATATAGATATATAGATATATAGATATATAGATATATAGATATATAGATATATAGATATATAGATATATAGATATATAGATATATAGATATATAGATATATAGATATATAGATATATAGATATATAGATATATAGATATATAGATATATAGATATATAGATATATAGATATATAGATATATAGATATATAGATATATAGATATATAGATATATAGATATATAGATATATAGATATATAGATATATAGATATATAGATATATAGATATATAGATATATAGATATATAGATATATAGATATATAGATATATAGATATATAGATATATAGATATATAGATATATAGATATATAGATATATAGATATATAGATATATAGATATATAGATATATAGATATATAGATATATAGATATATAGATATATAGATATATAGATATATAGATATATAGATATATAGATATATAGATATATAGATATATAGATATATAGATATATAGATATATAGATATATAGATATATAGATATATAGATATATAGATATATAGATATATAGATATATAGATATATAGATATATAGATATATAGATATATAGATATATAGATATATAGATATATAGATATATAGATATATAGATATATAGATATATAGATATATAGATATATAGATATATAGATATATAGATATATAGATATATAGATATATAGATATATAGATATATAGATATATAGATATATAGATATATAGATATATAGATATATAGATATATAGATATATAGATATATAGATATATAGATATATAGATATATAGATATATAGATATATAGATATATAGATATATAGATATATAGATATATAGATATATAGATATATAGATATATAGATATATAGATATATAGATATATAGATATATAGATATATAGATATATAGATATATAGATATATAGATATATAGATATATAGATATATAGATATATAGATATATAGATATATAGATATATAGATATATAGATATATAGATATATAGATATATAGATATATAGATATATAGATATATAGATATATAGATATATAGATATATAGATATATAGATATATAGATATATAGATATATAGATATATAGATATATAGATATATAGATATATAGATATATAGATATATAGATATATAGATATATAGATATATAGATATATAGATATATAGATATATAGATATATAGATATATAGATATATAGATATATAGATATATAGATATATAGATATATAGATATATAGATATATAGATATATAGATATATAGATATATAGATATATAGATATATAGATATATAGATATATAGATATATAGATATATAGATATATAGATATATAGATATATAGATATATAGATATATAGATATATAGATATATAGATATATAGATATATAGATATATAGATATATAGATATATAGATATATAGATATATAGATATATAGATATATAGATATATAGATATATAGATATATAGATATATAGATATATAGATATATAGATATATAGATATATAGATATATAGATATATAGATATATAGATATATAGATATATAGATATATAGATATATAGATATATAGATATATAGATATATAGATATATAGATATATAGATATATAGATATATAGATATATAGATATATAGATATATAGATATATAGATATATAGATATATAGATATATAGATATATAGATATATAGATATATAGATATATAGATATATAGATATATAGATATATAGATATATAGATATATAGATATATAGATATATAGATATATAGATATATAGATATATAGATATATAGATATATAGATATATAGATATATAGATATATAGATATATAGATATATAGATATATAGATATATAGATATATAGATATATAGATATATAGATATATAGATATATAGATATATAGATATATAGATATATAGATATATAGATATATAGATATATAGATATATAGATATATAGATATATAGATATATAGATATATAGATATATAGATATATATATATATAGATATATAGATATATAGATATATAGATATATAGATATATAGATATATAGATATATAGATATATAGATATATAGATATATAGATATATAGATATATAGATATATAGATATATAGATATATAGATATATAGATATATAGATATATAGATATATAGATATATAGATATATAGATATATAGATATATAGATATATAGATATATAGATATATAGATATATAGATATATAGATATATAGATATATAGATATATAGATATATAGATATATAGATATATAGATATATAGATATATAGATATATAGATATATAGATATATAGATATATAGATATATAGATATATAGATATATAGATATATAGATATATAGATATATAGATATATAGATATATAGATATATAGATATATAGATATATAGATATATAGATATATAGATATATAGATATATAGATATATAGATATATAGATATATAGATATATAGATATATAGATATATAGATATATAGATATATAGATATATAGATATATAGATATATAGATATATAGATATATAGATATATAGATATATAGATATATAGATATATAGATATATAGATATATAGATATATAGATATATAGATATATAGATATATAGATATATAGATATATAGATATATAGATATATAGATATATAGATATATAGATATATAGATATATAGATATATAGATATATAGATATATAGATATATAGATATATAGATATATAGATATATAGATATATAGATATATAGATATATAGATATATAGATATATAGATATATAGATATATAGATATATAGATATATAGATATATAGATATATAGATATATAGATATATAGATATATAGATATATAGATATATAGATATATAGATATATAGATATATAGATATATAGATATATAGATATATAGATATATAGATATATAGATATATAGATATATAGATATATAGATATATAGATATATAGATATATAGATATATAGATATATAGATATATAGATATATAGATATATAGATATATAGATATATAGATATATAGATATATAGATATATAGATATATAGATATATAGATATATAGATATATAGATATATAGATATATAGATATATAGATATATAGATATATAGATAGATATATAGATATATAGATATATAGATATATAGATATATAGATATATAGATATATAGATATATAGATATATAGATATATAGATATATAGATATATAGATATATAGATATATAGATATATAGATATATAGATATATAGATATATAGATATATAGATATATAGATATATAGATATATAGATATATAGATATATAGATATATAGATATATAGATATATAGATATATAGATATATAGATATATAGATATATAGATATATAGATATATAGATATATAGATATATAGATATATAGATATATAGATATATAGATATATAGATATATAGATATATAGATATATAGATATATAGATATATAGATATATAGATATATAGATATATAGATATATAGATATATAGATATATAGATATATAGATATATAGATATCTATATATCTATATATCTATATATCTATATATCTATATATCTATATATCTATATATCTATATATCTATATATCTATATATCTATATATCTATATATCTATATATCTATATATCTATATATCTATATATCTATATATCTATATATCTATATATCTATATATCTATATATCTATATATCTATATATCTATATATCTATATATCTATATATCTATATATCTATATATCTATATATCTATATATCTATATATCTATATATCTATATATCTATATATCTATATATCTATATATCTATATATCTATATATCTATATATCTATATATCTATATATCTATATATCTATATATCTATATATCTATATATCTATATATCTATATATCTATATATCTATATATCTATATATCTATATATCTATATATCTATATATCTATATATCTATATATCTATATATATCTATATATCTATATATCTATATATCTATATATCTATATATCTATATATCTATATATCTATATATCTATATATCTATATATCTATATATCTATATATCTATATATCTATATATCTATATATCTATATATCTATATATCTATATATCTATATATCTATATATCTATATATCTATATATCTATATATCTATATATCTATATATCTATATATCTATATATCTATATATCTATATATCTATATATCTATATATCTATATATCTATATATCTATATATCTATATATCTATATATCTATATATCTATATATCTATATATCTATATATCTATATATCTATATATCTATATATCTATATATCTATATATCTATATATCTATATATCTATATATCTATATATCTATATATCTATATATCTATATATCTATATATCTATATATCTATATATCTATATATCTATATATCTATATATCTATATATCTATATATCTATATATCTATATATCTATATATCTATATATCTATATATCTATATATCTATATATCTATATATCTATATATCTATATATCTATATATCTATATATCTATATATCTATATATCTATATATCTATATATCTATATATCTATATATCTATATATCTATATATCTATATATCTATATATCTATATATCTATATATCTATATATCTATATATCTATATATCTATATATCTATATATCTATATATCTATATATCTATATATCTATATATCTATATATCTATATATCTATATATCTATATATCTATATATCTATATATCTATATATCTATATATCTATATATCTATATATCTATATATCTATATATCTATATATCTATATATCTATATCGATAAAGATCTTGGTATTTTTCAAGTGAGTACGATTGGAGACCACAGCCTTTTTGCATCGAAATGTCGTGAAGCCAATTAAAATAGGGGGATCGTTTCTTGAACCCAATTTTCGAATAAAATCTATATCATTGTCAGCTATTTCTATTTTCAATTTTTCTTTAAAAAAATTCATTACGAAAACATTAAGGTGTACATAGTTTGAAGGAATATTTTTTAACCCATAGATAACTAGATTTCGTCGTCGTGATTCTCTTTCCAGTGAATTGACTTTATGCTCCAGGAAAGTGATCCTTTTATTTTGCTCTATTTGAATTACTTGTAGGCGATCGAATTATATAGATATATAGATATCTAGATATATAGATTTATAGATATATAGATATATAAATCAATATATATATATATATAAATATATAGATATATAAATATATAGATATATAAATCTATATATATATAGATATATAGATATATAGATATATAGATATATAGATATATAGATATATAGATATATAGATATATAGATATATAGATATCTATATCTATTTATCTATATATCTATATATCTATATATCTATATATCTATATATCTATATATCTATATATCTATATATCTATATATATATAGATTTATATATCTATATATTTATATATCTATATATTTATATATATATATATATTGATTTATATATCTATATATCTATAAATCTATATATCTAGATATCTATATATCTATATAATTCGATCGCCTACAAGTAATTCAAATAGAGCAAAATAAAAGGATCACTTTCCTGGAGCATAAAGTCAATTCACTGGAAAGAGAATCACGACGACGAAATCTAGTTATCTATGGGTTAAAAAATATTCCTTCAAACTATGTACACCTTAATGTTTTCGTAATGAATTTTTTTAAAGAAAAATTGAAAATAGAAATAGCTGACAATGATATAGATTTTATTCGAAAATTGGGTTCAAGAAACGATCCCCCTATTTTAATTGGCTTCACGACATTTCGATGCAAAAAGGCTGTGGTCTCCAATCGTACTCACTTGAAAAATACCAAGATCTTTATCGACGATGATGCCAGAGAGTATCCGAGCCAAGAGGAAAGAGCTGTATCCGATTTTGTTTCATTTGCGAAAATCTGGAAGTAAAATTACGCTTGACTACGATAGAATCTTCGTGAATGGGAAATTACTAACTGACGGAGAAATCGGTCAGCTAGAAAGCTCTCACAAAAAACGAATACTGTCTGAAGACGATACAAATCATGTTCCTAAAAAACCAAACACGGATATTCAACCATCGTTCAGCTCAAAATCAACTAAACCTTCAATCAAGCCTTCAACATTGGATGGTTATTTTCGAACTCGAACAAACTCGCTGATGGATATTACCCAAGTTACAGAACCACGAACCAATAACGACATTCCTTTTTCCCAGTAAACAGGATGTCGGACGATTTAAATATCTGCGGAAGAAGCTTAAAACGAGAAAGAAATACTCTTAAGTGTGCATTCTGGAACTGCCATGGTATACACAATTTCTTGGCAATGGACTTGGATTCACAGAGGCAGTTCAGTAATTTTAGTGTAATAGGTATGTGCGAAACCTTCTTGAGTAAAGATATTGATGGTAAATTTGATATTCTCAATAATTACACTTGCTTTGAGTCCCATGCAATCAAGGTTAAATCTTTGGGTAGAGCTAGTGGAGGGTTAATACTTCTAGTAAAAAAATTTATTCATTGTGAGTTAATCGACGTATCTGATATGTGGATAGCCATTAAATGCTCTTCTCAATACTTTTCATTTGTGTTCGTCCTAGTATACTTTAAGGGCGATCACAATTTACACGTTGTTCTAAGTATATTAGATGATTTAATACTATCTATTGACGAAAAATACCCAGATACACCAACTTTTATTGGGGGAGACATGAATTGTAGATTAGGAAACTTAGGAGATAGTGCTACGGAAATCTTTGAATACACAGCTCTGTTCGAAACAAGAAATTCGATGGATAAATGTCTTAATGCAAGGGGTAGATTACTAACGGAATATATGGATCATAAAGGTTATTTTATCTTAAATGGAAGAAGTACATCCGATTCTGTTGGACAATTTACGTATCTCAGTAAGCAAGGCTGCAGCACAATCGATTTCGTTTGGTCAAACACTCGTGGCTTGATGGAGATACTTGATTTTGAAATTTTGAATTATTCGTTAATGTCCGATCACCTACCTTGCCTCTTACACCTTAAAATACCAATTTCGGATCGAAATAATAGTTCAAAACGTGGGGTAAAAGAGACAATACGGTATCTCAAGTGGGATGATGAAAAAGCTCAAAATTTCAAAAATGCTCTATCAATCTTAACCACTAACTCCAACTCTGCTGATGTAGAACTTAATAATCATAGAATCATCGAATGCATATACAGCGCAGCAAGAAAAGTAGACATGCTTGTCGAAAAGACAATTTCTATTGGCTCTAATTATAGATATAAAAATAAACCTTGGTATGATGAGGAATGCAAACAAGCTAAGAAGCATGTTCGGGATGCACTAAAACAAGCAAGAAAAAGCAATTTTTCTGATTTTAATTTACAACTCTATCTAATAGCCAAAAATGTTTATAGACAAAACATAAATCAGAAAAAAAATGTATACTACAATAATATTAAACACAATATCGCACAAGTAAGAAACAGTAGAGAATTTTGGAAAGCCATTGGGCAATTTAGATCCCAAAAATATAATAAGAAACATTGTAATCACATTGGCGCAGACACCTGGGAAAAATACTTCCTCATTCTCTACCCGCTGAAGAAACCCGAATTACTCACTTTTACTGATGTCTCACACCCTTTCTTAGATCTAGCTTTTACTTGGAACGAACTAAATATAGCTCTGACTAAGATCAAATGTGGAAAAGCTCCTGGGCCGGATTCAATACCAAGTGATTTTTTCAAAAATCTCCCGCAAACTTTTAAACAATTACTTCTCGATATGTTTAATACAATCTTAAGCAAAGAGACAACCCCAAGCAATTGGTCGCAATGCAAAATGATGCTAATATATAAGAACGGTGACCATACAGACCCAAATAACTACCGCGGTATTGCCCTTTTAAATTCTATAACAAAGATATTCTCAACTATGCTGTGTAACCGTCTAATTAAGTGGGCTGAAGAGGCTGCGCTCATTCCTGAAACTCAAGCCGGTTTTCGTCCAGGCCGCTGTTGCCAGGATAACATATTTATTTTAAGTAACCTAATCCACAAACACCTGAGGCAACCCAAAGGTAAATTATTCACTGGCTTCGTCGATCTTAAAAAGGCATTCGACACTGTAGATCATGATCTATTGTGGAGAAAATTATACTTTCTGGGAATTAGTCGGAAACTAATCTCTGTTATAAAGAATCTTTACGACAATGCGAAAATTTCACTCAACTTTGAGAACCCCGTATCGATAAAAGTAAGCCAAGGTATTTTGCAGGGTGATTCTCTGAGCCCGCTTTTATTCATTTTATTTATGAGCGATTTAGAAAAGCAATTTTTGGATAACGATATTTATGGGTTGAATGTACACGGAAATACTAGAATTTCTCATCTACTCTTTGCGGATGACACAACATTAATAGCCGGTACTTCACTCCAACTGCAACACAGCTTAAATTGCTTTCATAATTACTGCACTAAAAACCAACTGCAAATTAACACAGACAAATCAAAAGTTGTTGTCTTTAGGAAAGGGGGGAGGCTACCCAATAATTTGAAACACTTCCACGTAAACAATAAACCAATAGACACTGTGAACAAAATTAGTTATCTGGGAATAATTTTCTCAAGCTCAGGCCTGTTTCTTGAAGCAGCCCAGCATAATATGAAGAAAGCTACCGCTGCATGTGCTTCTGTACGAGATTTACTAGCTGCAACAAAATCTGACACGTGGGAAACCAAAGAAACACTCTTTGACACGATTATTTCTTCGACAATGCTATACGGCGCAGAAACTTGGTGTCTTAGATACTTGGATATTGCCGACAAGGTCCAAAGCAACTACTTTAAGAATATCCTGTGCCTACCTCGACGCACAGCCCACTATTTAGTACGTTCAGAAACCGGAAGACCACACTTAGGCACGAGGGCATTCAAGGTGGTATACGATTGGTGGTTAAAATTATTAGCACTACCAAACGATAGACTTGTGAAGAAAAGCTATCTAAATACCTTAGAATCAGAAAACCTGCATGCAGGTATATGTAAATTTAATTGGACATCACAAGTTAAAGGGATTTTGATAGCACTAGGTTTTAGATACACATGGGACCAACAAAATCTATCTATAGCACGCGAATCACGGGAAGCTATTCTAGCAAAATACAAGAATGAATTTTTCCAACAAGATCAATCCAGAATCTTAACATCAACATTTAACACAGTATATAAATATTATATTAATGAAAATGACCGCGATTATTTAAAGTTCCCTCTCAAAATAAAGATTATTAGGACCATAGCACAACTGAGATTAATGGGAGAGCAAGAAGTAAGATTTTATACCAATGGTATTCTATATAAATGGGATCCTCAGGAGCTCTGTATACTATGCAATATGAAAGAAAACGAAACCCTTGAACATTTTATGCTAAAATGTCCCATTCTCTACCCAGTTAGAAACGCTTTTCTCCATAGACACCTTCCAAATGGGAGTCAAAGTGAGTTCTTGTTGCCAAATTTACTATCAAATCTAAGTATCGAAAAAACAATTGATATACACAACTATTGTGATAATGCTTTAAAGCTTCGCAGCTTTGCAGTGGACTACTGAATTGCTTCACTAGTGCTCTTGAAAACACTACACTATGAATTTTTTTGCTGTTTACTTTTTTCATTTATTTTTATTTTTTAGTATATACAATGAATAATTAATTTTTTGTTTTTTTTCTTCTGTTTTTTATTTTACACATACATATATATATATTGTATTTAAAACCTTGTAATATTTGTTTTTGTTTTGCTTATATTTGTAACGAAAAGACACTAACCCTGTAATAACTTACCGTTTAAATACAGAATTTAATTATTAATTATTATTATTATTATTATTATATATCTATATATATATATATATCTATATATCTATATATCTATATATCTATATATCTATATATCTATATATCTATATATCTATATATCTATATATCTATATATCTATATATCTATATATCTATATATCTATATATCTATATATCTATATATCTATATATCTATATATCTATATATCTATATATCTATATATCTATATATCTATATATCTATATATCTATATATCTATATATCTATATATCTATATATCTATATATCTATATATCTATATATCTATATATCTATATATCTATATATCTATATATCTATATATCTATATATCTATATATCTATATATCTATATATCTATATATCTATATATCTATATATCTATATATCTATATATCTATATATCTATATATCTATATATCTACATATCTACATATCTATATATCTATATATCTATATATCTATATATCTATATATCTATATATCTATATATCTATATATCTATATATCTATATATCTACATATCTACATATCTATATATCTATATATCTATATATCTATATATCTACATATCTATATATCTATATATCTACATATCTATATATCTATATATCTACATATCTACATATCTATATATCTATATATCTATATATCTATATATCTATATATCTACATATCTATATATCTATATATCTACATATCTATATATCTATATATCTATATATCTATATATCTACATATCTATATATCTATATATCTATATATCTATATATCTATATATCTACATATCTATATATCTATATATCTATATATCTATATATCTATATATCTATATATCTATATATCTATATATCTATATATCTATATATCTATATATCTATATATCTATATATCTATATATCTATATATCTATATATCTATATATCTATATATCTATATATCTATATATCTATATATCTATATATCTATATATCTATATATCTATATATCTATATATCTATATATCTATATATCTATATATCTATATATCTATATATCTATATATCTATATATCTATATATCTATATATCTATATATCTATATATCTATATATCTATATATCTATATATCTATATATCTATATATCTATATATCTATATATCTATATATCTATATATCTATATATCTATATATCTATATATCTATATATCTATATATCTATATATCTATATATCTATATATCTATATATCTATATATCTATATATCTATATATCTATATATCTATATATCTATATATCTATATATCTATATATCTATATATCTATATATCTATATATCTATATATCTATATATCTATATATCTATATATCTATATATCTATATATCTATATATCTATATATCTATATATCTATATATCTATATATCTATATATCTATATATCTATATATCTATATATCTATATATCTATATATCTATATATCTATATATCTATATATCTATATATCTATATATCTATATATCTATATATCTATATATCTATATATCTATATATCTATATATCTATATATCTATATATCTATATATCTATATATCTATATATCTATATATCTATATATCTATATATCTATATATCTATATATCTATATATCTATATATCTATATATCTATATATCTATATATCTATATATCTATATATCTATATATCTATATATCTATATATCTATATATCTATATATCTATATATCTATATATCTATATATCTATATATCTATATATCTATATATCTATATATCTATATATCTATATATCTATATATCTATATATCTATATATCTATATATCTATATATCTATATATCTATATATCTATATATCTATATATCTATATATCTATATATCTATATATCTATATATCTATATATCTATATATCTATATATCTATATATCTATATATCTATATATCTATATATCTATATATCTATATATCTATATATCTATATATCTATATATCTATATATCTATATATCTATATATCTATATATCTATATATCTATATATCTATATATCTATATATCTATATATCTATATATCTATATATCTATATATCTATATATCTATATATCTATATATCTATATATCTATATATCTATATATCTATATATCTATATATCTATATATCTATATATCTATATATCTATATATCTATATATCTATATATCTATATATCTATATATCTATATATCTATATATCTATATATCTATATATCTATATATCTATATATCTATATATCTATATATCTATATATCTATATATCTATATATCTATATATCTATATATCTATATATCTATATATCTATATATCTATATATCTATATATCTATATATCTATATATCTATATATCTATATATCTATATATCTATATATCTATATATCTATATATCTATATATCTATATATCTATATATCTATATATCTATATATCTATATATCTATATATCTATATATCTATATATCTATATATCTATATATCTATATATCTATATATCTATATATCTATATATCTATATATCTATATATCTATATATCTATATATCTATATATCTATATATCTATATATCTATATATCTATATATCTATATATCTATATATCTATATATCTATATATCTATATATCTATATATCTATATATCTATATATCTATATATCTATATATCTATATATCTATATATCTATATATCTATATATCTATATATCTATATATCTATATATCTATATATCTATATATCTATATATCTATATATCTATATATCTATATATCTATATATCTATATATCTATATATCTATATATCTATATATCTATATATCTATATATCTATATATCTATATATCTATATATCTATATATCTATATATCTATATATCTATATATCTATATATCTATATATCTATATATCTATATATCTATATATCTATATATCTATATATCTATATATCTATATATCTATATATCTATATATCTATATATCTATATATCTATATATCTATATATCTATATATCTATATATCTATATATCTATATATCTATATATCTATATATCTATATATCTATATATCTATATATCTATATATCTATATATCTATATATCTATATATCTATATATCTATATATCTATATATCTATATATCTATATATCTATATATCTATATATCTATATATCTATATATCTATATATCTATATATCTATATATCTATATATCTATATATCTATATATCTATATATCTATATATCTATATATCTATATATCTATATATCTATATATCTATATATCTATATATCTATATATCTATATCTATATATCTATATATCTATATATCTATATATCTATATATCTATATATCTATATATCTATATATCTATATATCTATATATCTATATATCTATATATCTATATATCTATATATCTATATATCTATATATCTATATATCTATATATCTATATATCTATATATCTATATATCTATATATCTATATATCTATATATCTATATATCTATATATCTATATATCTATATATCTATATATCTATATATCTATATATCTATATATCTATATATCTATATATCTATATATCTATATATCTATATATCTATATATCTATATATCTATATATCTATATATCTATATATCTATATATCTATATATCTATATATCTATATATCTATATATCTATATATCTATATATCTATATATCTATATATCTATATATCTATATATCTATATATCTATATATCTATATATCTATATATCTATATATCTATATATCTATATATCTATATATCTATATATCTATATATCTATATATCTATATATCTATATATCTATATATCTATATATCTATATATCTATATATCTATATATCTATATATCTATATATCTATATATCTATATATCTATATATCTATATATCTATATATCTATATATCTATATATCTATATATCTATATATCTATATATCTATATATCTATATATCTATATATCTATATATCTATATATCTATATATCTATATATCTATATATCTATATATCTATATATCTATATATCTATATATCTATATATCTATATATCTATATATCTATATATCTATATATCTATATATCTATATATCTATATATCTATATATCTATATATCTATATATCTATATATCTATATATCTATATATCTATATATCTATATATCTATATATCTATATATCTATATATCTATATATCTATATATCTATATATCTATATATCTATATATCTATATATCTATATATCTATATATCTATATATCTATATATCTATATATCTATATATCTATATATCTATATATCTATATATCTATATATCTATATATCTATATATCTATATATCTATATATCTATATATCTATATATCTATATATCTATATATCTATATATCTATATATCTATATATCTATATATCTATATATCTATATATCTATATATCTATATATCTATATATCTATATATCTATATATCTATATATCTATATATCTATATATCTATATATCTATATATCTATATATCTATATATCTATATATCTATATATCTATATATCTATATATCTATATATCTATATATCTATATATCTATATATCTATATATCTATATATCTATATATCTATATATCTATATATCTATATATCTATATATCTATATATCTATATATCTATATATCTATATATCTATATATCTATATATCTATATATCTATATATCTATATATCTATATATCTATATATCTATATATCTATATATCTATATATCTATATATCTATATATCTATATATCTATATATCTATATATCTATATATCTATATATCTATATATCTATATATCTATATATCTATATATCTATATATCTATATATCTATATATCTATATATCTATATATCTATATCTATATATCTATATATCTATATATCTATATATCTATATATCTATATATCTATATATCTATATATCTATATATCTATATATCTATATATCTATATATCTATATATCTATATATCTATATATCTATATATCTATATATCTATATATCTATATATCTATATATCTATATATCTATATATCTATATATCTATATATCTATATATCTATATATCTATATATCTATATATCTATATATCTATATATCTATATATCTATATATCTATATATCTATATATCTATATATCTATATATCTATATATCTATATATCTATATATCTATATATCTATATATCTATATATCTATATATCTATATATCTATATATCTATATATCTATATATCTATATATCTATATATCTATATATCTATATATCTATATATCTATATATCTATATATCTATATATCTATATATCTATATATCTATATATCTA
Organism: Nineta flava; assembly: GCA_963920215.1. Lineage (NCBI taxonomy): Eukaryota > Metazoa > Arthropoda > Insecta > Neuroptera > Chrysopidae > Nineta > Nineta flava. The sequence goes on from OY986041.1 coordinate 27,219,530, forward strand.
TATATCTATATATCTATATATCTATATATCTATATATCTATATATCTATATATCTATATATCTATATATCTATATATCTATATATCTATATATCTATATATCTATATATCTATATATCTATATATCTATATATCTATATATCTATATATCTATATATCTATATATCTATATATCTATATATCTATATATCTATATATCTATATATCTATATATCTATATATCTATATATCTATATATCTATATATCTATATATCTATATATCTATATATCTATATATCTATATATCTATATATCTATATATCTATATATCTATATATCTATATATCTATATATCTATATATCTATATATCTATATATCTATATATCTATATATCTATATATCTATATATCTATATATCTATATATCTATATATCTATATATCTATATATCTATATATCTATATATCTATATATCTATATATCTATATATCTATATATCTATATATCTATATATCTATATATCTATATATCTATATATCTATATATCTATATATCTATATATCTATATATCTATATATCTATATATCTATATATCTATATATCTATATATCTATATATCTATATATCTATATATCTATATATCTATATATCTATATATCTATATATCTATATATCTATATATCTATATATCTATATATCTATATATCTATATATCTATATATCTATATATCTATATATCTATATATCTATATATCTATATATCTATATATCTATATATCTATATATCTATATATCTATATATCTATATATCTATATATCTATATATCTATATATCTATATATCTATATATCTATATATCTATATATCTATATATCTATATATCTATATATCTATATATCTATATATCTATATATCTATATATCTATATATCTATATATCTATATATCTATATATCTATATCTATATATCTATATATCTATATATCTATATATCTATATATCTATATATCTATATATCTATATATCTATATATCTATATATCTATATATCTATATATCTATATATCTATATATCTATATATCTATATATCTATATATCTATATATCTATATATCTATATATCTATATATCTATATATCTATATATCTATATATCTATATATCTATATATCTATATATCTATATATCTATATATCTATATATCTATATATCTATATATCTATATATCTATATATCTATATATCTATATATCTATATATCTATATATCTATATATCTATATATCTATATATCTATATATCTATATATCTATATATCTATATATCTATATATCTATATATCTATATATCTATATATCTATATATCTATATATCTATATATCTATATATCTATATATCTATATATCTATATATCTATATATCTATATATCTATATATCTATATATCTATATATCTATATATCTATATATCTATATATCTATATATCTATATATCTATATATCTATATATCTATATATCTATATATCTATATATCTATATATCTATATATCTATATATCTATATATCTATATATCTATATATCTATATATCTATATATCTATATATCTATATATCTATATATCTATATATCTATATATCTATATATCTATATATCTATATATCTATATATCTATATATCTATATATCTATATATCTATATATCTATATATCTATATATCTATATATCTATATATCTATATATCTATATATCTATATATCTATATATCTATATATCTATATATCTATATATCTATATATCTATATATCTATATATCTATATATCTATATATCTATATATCTATATATCTATATATCTATATATCTATATATCTATATATCTATATATCTATATATCTATATATCTATATATCTATATATCTATATATCTATATATCTATATATCTATATATCTATATATCTATATATCTATATATCTATATATCTATATATCTATATATCTATATATCTATATATCTATATATCTATATATCTATATATCTATATATCTATATATCTATATATCTATATATCTATATATCTATATATCTATATATCTATATATCTATA
>OY986041.1:27224109-27334109 GCA_963920215.1 Nineta flava
TATATCTATATATCTATATATCTATATATCTATATATCTATATATCTATATATCTATATATCTATATATCTATATATCTATATATCTATATATCTATATATCTATATATCTATATATCTATATATCTATATATCTATATATCTATATATCTATATATCTATATATCTATATATCTATATATCTATATATCTATATATCTATATATCTATATATCTATATATCTATATATCTATATATCTATATATCTATATATCTATATATCTATATATCTATATATCTATATATCTATATATCTATATATCTATATATCTATATATCTATATATCTATATATCTATATATCTATATATCTATATATCTATATATCTATATATCTATATATCTATATATCTATATATCTATATATCTATATATCTATATATCTATATATCTATATATCTATATATCTATATATCTATATATCTATATATCTATATATCTATATATCTATATATCTATATATCTATATATCTATATATCTATATATCTATATATCTATATATCTATATATCTATATATCTATATATCTATATATCTATATATCTATATATCTATATATCTATATATCTATATATCTATATATCTATATATCTATATATCTATATATCTATATATCTATATATCTATATATCTATATATCTATATATCTATATATCTATATATCTATATATCTATATATCTATATATCTATATATCTATATATCTATATATCTATATATCTATATATCTATATATCTATATATCTATATATCTATATATCTATATATCTATATATCTATATATCTATATATCTATATATCTATATATCTATATATCTATATATCTATATATATCTATATATCTATATATCTATATATCTATATATCTATATATCTATATATCTATATATCTATATATCTATATATCTATATATCTATATATCTATATATCTATATATCTATATATCTATATATCTATATATCTATATATCTATATATCTATATATCTATATATCTATATATCTATATATCTATATATCTATATATCTATATATCTATATATCTATATATCTATATATCTATATATCTATATATCTATATATCTATATATCTATATATCTATATATCTATATATCTATATATCTATATATCTATATATCTATATATCTATATATCTATATATCTATATATCTATATATCTATATATCTATATATCTATATATCTATATATCTATATATCTATATATCTATATATCTATATATCTATATATCTATATATCTATATATCTATATATCTATATATCTATATATCTATATATCTATATATCTATATATCTATATATCTATATATCTATATATCTATATATCTATATATCTATATATCTATATATCTATATATCTATATATCTATATATCTATATATCTATATATCTATATATCTATATATCTATATATCTATATATCTATATATCTATATATCTATATATCTATATATCTATATATCTATATATCTATATATCTATATATCTATATATCTATATATCTATATATCTATATATCTATATATCTATATATCTATATATCTATATATCTATATATCTATATATCTATATATCTATATATCTATATATCTATATATCTATATATCTATATATCTATATATCTATATATCTATATATCTATATATCTATATATCTATATATCTATATATCTATATATCTATATATCTATATATCTATATATCTATATATCTATATATCTATATATCTATATATCTATATATCTATATATCTATATATCTATATATCTATATATCTATATATCTATATATCTATATATCTATATATCTATATATCTATATATCTATATATCTATATATCTATATATCTATATATCTATATATCTATATATCTATATATCTATATATCTATATATCTATATATCTATATATCTATATATCTATATATCTATATATCTATATATCTATATATCTATATATCTATATATCTATATATCTATATATCTATATATCTATATATCTATATATCTATATATCTATATATCTATATATCTATATATCTATATATCTATATATCTATATATCTATATATCTATATATCTATATATCTATATATCTATATATCTATATATCTATATATCTATATATCTATATATCTATATATCTATATATCTATATATCTATATATCTATATATCTATATATCTATATATCTATATATCTATATATCTATATATCTATATATCTATATATCTATATATCTATATATCTATATATCTATATATCTATATATCTATATATCTATATATCTATATATCTATATATCTATATATCTATATATCTATATATCTATATATCTATATATCTATATATCTATATATCTATATATATATCTATATATCTATATATCTATATATCTATATATCTATATATCTATATATCTATATATCTATATATCTATATATCTATATATCTATATATCTATATATCTATATATCTATATATCTATATATCTATATATCTATATATCTATATATCTATATATCTATATATCTATATATCTATATATCTTTAAATCTATATATCTATATATCTATATATCTATATATCTTTAAATCTATATATCTATATATCTATATATCTATATATCTATAGATCTATCTGGTCCGGGGGGTGATTTGAAAAAGTACGGCTTCGGTTCCAAAACATTATCTAGCACTCAAAAGTACTATTAAAAATAATGCCGTCAAAAAAGTATTGTTCATTTGAATGTATATTAATAATTATCTTAATTTTATGGTATACTTGATTTATAAAGCTGGAAAATCATTTGACTCTGTACGGGAACTTGTTTTTTAACATGATATTGTAAAATACAATTGTTATATAGTATTGCCGTTCAAAAGAAACTGTTCTAAAAAAAATTATAGAGAAATACAAAAACTGAAATTTTTTAAATTATTGCAAAAGTTTAAATATTCATAGATTAATAACATATAGTAATTTTCTACATTTTTCCCTTGTTTTAAATAGTATTAAGATAAATAAATTAGGAAAAAACGATGCCGTGCATTTTAATGCAGACCATACCTTTCAGGCTGATGAAAATGACGCTACCACTTCAAGGGTGTAGTACTTTATGGCCATCTGATACTGTTCGTTATTAACATATTTTTGAAGAGAACAATTGATAATATGATAAAATCATTATGACGTCTAACTGAAGTGAAAGGGTGTGTGTATAATATCCAAGAATTGAAACTGTAAATCCCAGTATCAACAGTTTTGTATACTTTTTGGTTTAATATATACTTCAAACATTATTGATACATGTATATAATTGATTTGTTTCATTGTAATGATGTGAATAAATGAAACTACTATTTTTTAGAAAAATTCGATATATTTAAAGATGATAATACAAAATAAGGTTTTTATTTAAATTATTCAGTATCGGAATCAGCCGCTGAGTTGTTATCGGAATCAACGTCTTCATCGACGTCCGAATTATCTTCTCTATCATTTTCTGAAACATGAATAAGTTTTTGTCAAAATCAAAGTCTTACGTACAGATTAAAGATGTAAAGATTTATTTATTTACCTATAACGTCATCAATTTCTTCGCCTGATTCCTCATCCGGTTCCGTTATGTCACTGTCTTTTTTGCTTATCGGTGAGCTTATTATCGGTAAGCTTTTTTGCTTATCCATAGCTTATTGGTAACAAGGTCGACGGTATTTGTTTGTAGGCATTACACCAAATCTGTGCTATGTAGGTACTTCTCTTCATATGTTGTTTTAACTCCCGGAAACAAGGGGGAAACGACATTGCTTTCAATTTCATAGTTGTCTTTTTGAAAGCTTCATTACAGCTTTTCGGTGTATAAATCCTGTCGAATATGACACACCTTGCTTCGTTAACTGTTTTTCTTGCTTTTACGTTGTATAAAACGCATACATATTCTTGCAGAACATTGAAAGTTTGTTCCATGAGTAGTGGATCTGCAACAAACGTACTATGCCCTATTTCAATAAATGCGTCTTGGAACTTCCCAGATTTCTCCAATACTTTTAATGGTCTGTTTTTATCCTTCCTATAAAATGCGGGATTGAAGTCGCATCCCGTAAAAGCATGGAATGCAGCCAACGAAGAACAGAGCTTTTCGCCCAAGTCTCTGTACACAGCACAAACGTCAATGTTTTTTCACGTAATTACCGGTTCCGAGTTGCATCCATATTTTGCGATCGACATTGAACTGATTCTCGCCCACATTTATTAGGATTTGTTTCATATTAGCTAATAATATGACGAGAATATCTGTGTCGGAACATTTGATCAAAATGTTCGTACTTGACCCAACAGCGCAAACATGATAAACTATTTTTGTATCAGCTTCTTCATGAGCACTGCAGGTATACTTTTCAGATACTTCTCTAACGACAGATTTTCCCGATTTTCTGTAAGAATGACACAGCTGATAATTTAGAAACACTTTCTGTGTAGGCTTAATCAACTTTGTCTCGAGTTGAATCATTGACGAGAAACTGGACAAATGCTTGCTTGAATTTTATGTTCTTTAATTCGGCTATGAAATTTGCCGGACGTTTCGTTTGAGGTCCTTCAATAACGAAATCATCATTTCTTAAATTATCTCGTATAGAATGCTCGTAATCTTTTATGCTTGGTGTTGGGTAAGTATCAAAGATCACGTGGATTTCCGTAGCAACGTGATTTGTTAGATTACGGAGCAAATTATAACTTATAGCGCCAAAGGTAGAAGGTATGTCTCGAAGAGTATAGAGATAAAAAAATCCATCAATAATCACGACATCCAATTCCTTAGGAATACTCTCAACAATTTTTTGTCTATCTATCAAAGGTTTTACCAGCTTCGATTTATCTGTTTTATTGATGGTTCCATCCATATGACATAACGATAGTGGAACAGGGGTCAGAGGGTACTCCAGAACCTTTTCAATATCAACATTTTGTTGTAGACATATACCTAACAATCTTCCAAATAAATCCCTCTGTAATTTAACCTCATTCACCTTTCCACCTTGACATTTTACTATTTTCTTGGCTTTGAAAGTATGAATAACATTTCTCTGGATAGCTTGTTCAAAACGATGTGGTTTGATGCACATTTTTCTAAAAATGTTTTCCTCTGCTCTTCTCCAATTTTTACAACATTCATTAGAAATTCATGGACTTCATGACTTGCAGACTGTCCATTACTAATATTATATAACAAGTTATCTTTTAATGAAGACGAAAATGGATTCAAACGATTGTTAATACTGTCTTCAAACTGTTGTATTTGTAGTTGACTTTTTTCTATTTTGTTTTTCCTCAAATCATTAGTAACCTCTTCTCGTTTTTTCATTAGCACTTCGGCGAGTACGTGAGAGATAATCTCCGTTCGTAGAGCATGGCTTTTGCACCACCTTTGCCGAGCAGATATTGAGTTTTTCATACATGCAATGCCAGTTGATCGTTTAGCAGCATCAGCGCTGATCGTACTTTCAACAGTAAAGTCTACTTCTCGCTTGGAAAAAGGCTTCTTAGTTCTTTTTATCCCTACTACGACATTCAATCCAGGATGCGATTGTTCCACATTTTCCAAGTTGCAATGGTATAAAGTGAGGTACCTAGCATAGTTTTGATGATTGAAGACAAAGAACAGATTGGCAATGAGTGGCAGAGTATATTTGTACAAATCGATATCACCTGTGCGAATACTTCGGTCAAAAAGAAAGTAGTTGTTAACCATTTCAATATAAGTAAGATAGAATTTCGGTGTACATCCATGATTTAACGTTTTTCTACGGAAGTCGTCATATTTATATAATATATTTATAAAATCAACATTATCTACTGTAGAGTATGTAACTAATTTTCCATTAATGTCTTCACCTTTCCTATTTTGAAAAGCTTTCAAGAAGTCTAAACACTCATCGCTTACTATTACATTTTCTTTCTCTATGAAAAATTTGAAATGCATTATTTCAATAGCAACAGACATAAGAGGATGTAAGCGTTTACATCTGTTGAAGTGCTTCCCCATAAGAAATGAGTTTACAGATCCGCTTGCCAATAAACCAGAGTCAATTAAAATTTCCGATAAACCACAATTTTCAATGTATTTACCAATCGCTTTAAACTGCGACATTGCTATGTGGAAAGGTCCCAAGTGAACAAAAATGCGTTTCAATGTTGAGTCCTTATTTCTTCTCAGCTCAGAATTTTGTATTTTCAACGATTTACTAGCTATGGCCAAATCATAATGTACCTGCGCATGTACCACATAATCTTTGGTAGGTGATTCATTGATAGGGGTTAAATAAAATATATCTTGAGTAATACTTTTGTCATTGGCAATTAGAGCGTTAAATCCCACCCACATTGGTGTAGATATATTCAAAGCATGGCTTATCATCCATACTCTATCTAACCTTTTAGCTTCTTCCAAATTAGTAGGTGCATTATTGTTTGCCGGCAATTGGAGAGTGCCTTCAAACTTTGGAGTTTGTGTAAGTGCTTGAATAACGAGAGTATCGGCTTCGTAGTGTCTGCGGAATCGTTTTCTACGAGGCTGGTTACTTCCAATACCATCGTTACTTTCCTCAGAAGATATGTCAACTTGTGGAGCATGATCTTGAAACGAAATTCCCACCGTATCGTGCATAGTGTCTTTACCATCACATGTTTCTACAAATCGATCGAAATTATCGAAAGCAAAACCACTATTGAGAGATGGTTGCAATACCATACCAGCAGGGCATACCTTATCTGTTTCCGATATAGTATAGGTTGCTTCTGTCTCCAATTCTAATACTTTCGAGTACGACGAAATGCAATGTCCGTAGGAATGTAAGAGGCGTAGAAGCTTTTCACTACTACTGAAACTTTTGACTGTTATTCCAAAAGTTATATGTTTGGATGTCTTAACTCTTCCTCTGTGAATAGCATAAATAACATCAGAAGCAAAAGACTTGGTTAAGACCAACTTTTTCGGGTCTTTTATTTTATCCACGTCACCTCCAGTTAACAAAAGAGTATAAAAACGTAATAGAGCATATGGAATTTCACATTCACCTTTGATGAGTTTTGGCGCAGTTACATTATCATTGATTGGATTTTTTTCAACTCCTAGAACAATCTTGCGCAGTAATAACGCTGAAGTATTAATGGTGTTTTCTTCATTCACGTACGTCACATCAATATTTTCTAGAGTTGCACTAGCAGAGACAACGTGTTTGCATCCATGATTGTAAATAATAATGACTGCGTCCTTGAAATTTTCTAAAATTTCACTCTGTATATTGGAGGTGTCAAAACACTTAGGTAACTTCTCATTATCATACTCTTCCAATAAAAATTGTCTGAATAAATTGAGCAAGAAGGAATATTGGAAAATGCGCATATTTTCGACAATTTCTTCCTGAATAAACGTAAACAGATTCTTACGAGCTCGCTCGTGTTTTTGTCTCCTTAAGTGCCAATCAGTATTTTCTTTTTTTTGCCTACAGTTATTTAAATATTGAGTTTTACAAACCCTATGATATGGTATGGGTACTGCAATAATACGAAATGGTTCGTAATTTTTGTTCGCTTTAGTAAAGCTACATGCCATGAGCTGGCGGTTATGTCGTTTGCGTACTTGCGCACAAAATACACAAGCAGTTGGACCTCGTTCAAAAGATACGTGCTCTTCAGGTTCTTCGTTATTTCCGCTGAAAAAAATTATTAATTATAAATACAATACTCGACCATCGAACGACCTTATACTACGAATTCAATGCCATTATTAATGTATATTTTACATGATATTTATTGTCAGATTATATAAAACAATTGCTATATCGAAAATACAAAGATATAAATGTGATGAACTAAATATTTTTGGCAACTTGAATATTTTTGGCAATAATAAATTGGAATTAATACCTTGGATTATTCTCGTTGGCGTCGGGATCAACAATTTCTTCTATTTTTCGTTTGCCGGATAAGTTTGCAAATTGTTTATAACACTTTTGATGGTATCCTTTCTCCTCAAGATTTTTGGGTAATTGAATTGAAGCAACATCCATGGATCTTCTGGAGGCGTTAGACTGTTGCTTTCTCCTAACCTCAATTGCTTCGATGCAATTTTTTAAAATTGCGCTTGACAAACATTTTATCCGGTTAGCAATCGGATCACCTGGCAAATCACAAATAAAACAAACACGTTCTTGCTATTTTTCTTGAACATTTCTTTCACTTTCACTAATGTTTTCATTCTCCTCGAGGTCTGACATGATCGGAGTGCTCGCAACACGTAAACAACAGCTGCTTTGAATCTCGGCATCTACTCTGAAACGTTCAACCGGAGCGTCCGTCTCTCACAACTATAGAAAGAACAGTACACACATACTAATCGAACTATGTGTGAGCGAGCGCAAACGAACACCTTACTCGGGTCCAAGCCGAGTACATCCGAATAAAATACGTTATGACCCACGACTACTTAGCACACAGTACAGTATAGGCAGGTGTAGATATATGCCTACAAATGCTAAACGTCGTAACAGAACGTCGCTCCGTAAGCGATATATATGTAAATTATATTTATTACTTTTTTATCAATATGAACTTTCAGATTTGTACGGCATTAACTTTTTATAAATTATTGCATTAAGGACGTTCATCCATGAAGCTTGATAGTAGATAAAAAATTTTTTTTAGTGAATTGAGTAGCTCAATTCAGTAGTTATCATCCCTCAAAAATTTAACACCTGTCATCGATCATTTCAAAGAGTAATTATCGATTAAAAATCATACTTTTAACACAGCGTCTTATGGAGAACAGAATTTTTTTGTACTTAAAATTAGAATAACTATATTATTAAAGTAGACACCATCATGAATAATGTTTATAAATATTCTTTAATATATGCAGTTTATATAATTGCATTAAAAAAATGGTGTTGACGAACATTTGAATTAATTATTTAATAAAATTAAAACTTTTTTGTTAGGTTTGTTTTTGCCACCATATTTTGAAAACTGGCGACCACACACACTAAAATAATATACACATACACACAAATATAAAACATAGTTTACTGTCAGATCTGTCACTTAAGTCAAATTAATTTCTAATTTACAATTTCCTGGTATTTTCCAATAAATACTTTTATAATATTTATTACAAATAAAAAAAGGTTATAAATCGTTGTAAGATTATTGACATACTTTACAACTTTTTTAAAATCCTAAATAAATTTTATTAAAGATAGTACTCATTTGACTTCAGCGTAGCAAATGAACGTCCTTAAGTACAAATAAACTATCTAAATGCCGTATAAAAAAATATCGTCATGAATTTCACCTTACATTTCGTTATATGGATTTTTCTTACATTTCGTTCTATGGATTTTTCCTTGAGTTTTTTTTCCCCTACAAACCTTTGGACCAACGAAAATGTACGGCATGTAAAAAAATATTATCTATGCATAAAATACTTTCAAAATAAATTAATTTTATGTTGTTTCAAATCACCCCCCGGACCACGGAAAGAGAGGGGGTTGCAACCCTCGATTTTTCCAATTGTCGCATGATTTTTGTACGGCGTTGCGGAATAATGGATTAGAAGCTGTATTGAAACAGTATGAAACTGATGCCGTACAGAATAAAATGACCAAATTTACCCTGGAAATTGTCAAAAAATCAAAAAAATTTACCGACTTTGTGGCGCACCATTTTTTTACGGCACTGCGCGCTTTCTTATTATTTTTCATGGATCTATCGATGGCAAAAATGCCGTACAAAAATATATGACCAAAATGTTCTCACTCTACCTGCACTTTTGAATTCTCATCAGTTGGACAGCTTACAAGTGACGGCATAGAGCTAAATCTTATTCTATGCTCTTATATCGTCCTATATACGTCACCTGGTGGTTCATATGACCCATCCATCTTTTGGACATGGGCCTGTAGTCTATTAAAGTACATTTGTAGCTCGGTAAATTGCCAAAATCAGAAAGAAGTGAGTGTGTTTAAAAAAGTTAATGGTGGAATGGGAGTGCTAAGAAAGTATTTTGAGAGCAACATGGGAGTGCAACATGGTTGTACAAACAATTCGCTATACAATATCCTACATTACATCTATTTATTATCTGTTACCTTCGCAGATTCAGGGTCATATATATCATCTAACAGGTCTGTTATTCCGAGCGCGGGATAGTGACTACAAATTTTTGCAAATATATTTTATGGGCGATTCAGCAAGACAAGTCGATCAGCGTTATGCACACAATAATTCAGTGAAAAGACGAATTGTGGAACAACTCCAAATGTTTTTCCATCAGCACAACGAATTGGTTGCATTATTCATGACCGTATTAGACCGCATGTCGTCAAAGCCGATAAGACGCCTGCAGGACAACACACAAGACGTTTTAGGGCTTATTCCGTAATGGTAACATCAATAAATTGTAAGTTGGCATCACTTAAAAAGGAGGGGTAGGGATGGATGGTGCTGTGTTCCACCATCATAAACATCATCAATCATAAATCTTCTGCTATAAGAATCATGCAATGACTGAGAAACAAAAAATTAAATAAAATTGAATAAAAACAAAAAATTATATTTTATTTTGTTTAATAACAGACTCGGCCTTGCGCACTACCGTGCTCTAGATAAGATTAACTAAGTATAATTTATAAATAAATAATAAAAATGATTCCTCTATCATTACAATAGCATACGTCATACGACTTTTGATGATGTTTATGATGGTGGAACACAGCACCATCCATCTCTACCTCTCCTTTTTAAGTAATGCCAACTTAAAACTTATTGATGCTATCATTACGGAATACACTCTTAATGCGTCAACAATTGATGAAGTCGCTAGAAAATAAAACTAAGAATGTTGTGTATCATAAAGCATTAGAATAATAAACAATATGTTTTTGGAATAATTATTATTTTTTAGTCAGCTAGTATATATATAGATTAAGGTTGTCAAACCTACGAATTTTTCTCCAACGCACTCTACCGTCACACTTAAAAATTAATCTGTTCCAATTAAAGGCTCGCAAGATGCGGCATTACGTCATACTAAGCACTAGTAATTGGAAAACATACTTTATCTAACGTTAAAAAAAGAACCATTAGTGAATGTAAACAAACAAATAAGATAATTTTAATTTTATAATGTCTGAAAATTGTTGTGTACCGAACTGTAAATCTTCAAAAAGAATAAATTAGGTAAAATCAAAAAAATACTTTGGAGGACATATATAATACTGTAGCGAATATTAACCTGGCAGTTGGACACGTATTTTGTAATGAAACTATGTTGCCTGTGAAAGTGAACAAATTATGTCATGTTTCTAAGACAACAAAATATTGATATTGTTTTATGTTTATCAATACAGATCGAAATATATGGCAGTGTGTGAAAAACAGCCAAACAGTCAACATTTTAAAAGAATACTCTTGAAATTATAACTTTTGTAAATTATACACATAATATTTGAAATCGTAAATAATTTAACCGTCGTTCAGTTGAGAAGTGAACTGGAAGAAAGGGATCTTGATATCGGCGGCAAGAAGGGGGCCTTGGTTCAACGGTTGCGGGAAGCACTTGTTGAAGAAGGAGTGGATCCAGAATTATGGATTCTGAAAGACCAAAATGTCAAGAACATGGAAACGATACAAAAGGCCATGAAAGACGATCTACAAGCAAGTCAAAATGCCATGAAAGACGATTTACAAGCAAGTCAAAATGCCATGAAAGACGATTTACAAGCAAGTCAAAATGCCATGAAAGACGATTTACAACCAAGTCAAAATACCATGAAAGATGCTTTACAAGCAAGTCAAACGTCATGAAAGAAGAGTTACACACAGTTCAAAATTCCATCGATGTTGCTTCACAATCTATAGAAGTCTTCGATGATAGATTCAAACAGATGGAAACGAGAATCCTAGAGCTAGAAGCTAGACTCGTAGCAACGTCAAGCCGCGAAATAGTGAAGACTCGTGAGAGAGAAGCGTTAGTTATTAACAGTGCTTCAAAACAACACACAAAACCACCACCCTTTGATGGAAAAACATCATGGACTAACTACTCTGTACAGTTTGAAGCTGCTACTGCTAGTAACGACTGGTCGGATTATCGGAAGGCAGTGGAACTTACTGTGGCCTTGAGAGGGGACGCTACAGATGTGTTGCAAGCATTGTCACCGACGGAACGAAACGATTACAAACTGTTGAGCGGTCGTCTGGAACTACGGTTTGGAGATTCCCACTTGGAACACGTTTATCATTCCCAACTAAAGAATCGTATCCAAAAACCAAATGAAACGTTGCAAGAATTTGAAAGTGATGTCTCTCGACTCGTTCAACTAGCATACGTTACGGCATCGGAAGAAATTCGAGAACGTTAAGCCATAGATGGTTTCATCGATGGGCTTAGGGATAGTGAGACTAGGTAAGCACTTACACTCGCGCGCCCGAAGAAATTGAATGACGCTTTGTCTCAAGCATTAGAGTTTGAGGCTGCGAAGCAAAGGGGATCCAGGTCAACACGTGTACGTACCTTAACTATAGATGACACCACTCAGGAGGAGATGTTGAGAAAAGTGTTGGAAGAATTCGTCGGTAGCCAAAAATATCCACGAGGGCAAATTCGTTGTTGAAACTGTGGGAAACTTGGCTACATCCGAAGATGGTGTTAGAAAAGAATTAAAGAACTATCAGCACCGACTACTTCGAAAAAACTAAAAAAGGCCGACGTAAAGGGGCGAACGTCGACCTGTAGCCAACAAGCCCCATGGAAAGTAGCACATGTGGCATCTTGTAAAACATTGGACAACAGCGTATATGTGGATGGCTTGATTGATGGGAGACCGTATTCCTTTCTGTTGGATACAGGTGCGACTAAAACAATAGTGAGGTCAAATGTCATCACCAATGGCCGGGTAGTTCCTAGTAAATGGAGATTGCGCACTGCAACAGAAGAGGCAGCCACTACTCATGGTGAAGTTGATGTCAACCTAACCATCGGAAGTAAAAGTTTTAAACACAAGGTGCTGGTAGCTGATATTGAGGACAGTTTAATTCTCGGGATGGACTTAATAAAAGGTTCCAAAGCAAATTTTAAAAGTGGCACGTTAAAACAGGGGGAGGTGCCAGCAACGTTTGAACGACTAATGCAGACCATGCTGGCGGGACTATCCTGGAAAACATGCCTAGTGTACCTGGATGATATAATTGTCGTGGGAAAATCATTTGAAGACCACTTAAGGAATCTGAAGTGTTTCAACGATTGAGTAAAGCTGGTCTTATACTGAACCCGAAGAAATGTCATCTTCTTCAGAGACAAGTGCAGTATCTAGATCATATCGTTTCTCCTGAAGAAGCCTCTGTTGATAGTGGAAATATAAAATCAATAGAGGAGTGGCCAAGGCCACGAAACAAGCATGAATTGCGAAGCTTTTTGGGACTATGCACTTATTTTCGGCGATTTGTCACTGGTTTTGCTAACCTCGCGAAACCATTAACTCGTTTAACTGAAAATGATAGAAAGTACCTATGGGATGCAAAAAACCGCATCCTTCTAACATTTCTGGAAGTGAAGCAACAAAGTTTTAAAAAATCGCGCACACCTCTCAATGGTGTAATATTTTACTATAAATATAGAAATATGGACCAATCATAGGGCAGCCTTATTTCCTATGTTAATTTTATCAAAACAAAAATTTTCCATTTTTCGATATAAATTTCGTGGTTTGATAATTTTCCATTCGGTTTTGGCACTATATCTAACTGTATGCCAAATATCAACTTTTAAGGACTTATGGTCTAGGCCCTGGAATTATGATTATGTTCCCAAAAATTATGGACGTTCCCGCTATTTTACGGTTTTTGAACCGAAATAACTCTTTAACCGTTTATTTCTTAACGAAAAGCAAAAACTTGTTCTCTTATAATTCCCTAAATAGCTTATATTCGAAAAATCAGCGCTATTGCTCTTGTCGTTCAGAAGATATTTCGGGGTCAAATCTGCTCTGATTTTTCGATAAGTAATAGTACTGTAAGCGCGAAGGCAAAAAAACCCATAAACTCGGCCTGTCGCACTACCGTGCTCTAGTTAAACCAAAAATATAAATATAAATAAAAAAAGATGGATCTTATTCTTTTTACATATAAACCCCCCCCCCCCCCCATCCCAGTAAAAATGGTTGAAAATGGTTTGTTAGGACTATAGGAAGTGATTCTTCCACGAATGAAAAAATTCTTTTCGTCCTTGAAATTCCAAAATTTTTATTTTTAAGGGTTTTATGAAAAAATTTTTTTTTACAATATTAAATTTAATTTAATATTGTAAACCAACCCTCCGTTAAACTACCACAACCCAATACCCTCCAATAACATAACCACCCACTAAGGTGGGCGTCCATGCATACCTTAGCTATTCTTACTTACTGTGTGAGAGTAAGTAAGAAAAGTATTTATGGAAGTAAGACGGAACGATGTTTCAATACAGATTGCCTTCCAATTATTGCCCAATAATTTATTCAATCAATTTAGGAATAGTTGGGAATATTTTCAATTTCCGTAACTGAAAGGCTTTTCATGAATAAAGCCTGCTGATGTATGATACAATGAAATGATAAAAGATTTTTTAATTAAGGAATTTTTCTAAAGGTAACGATTTTATTCGTGCATGTACTCCCGTCATAGAAATTTTCGGCGGTCGTTTCGCGATGTAGGGAAATCATCGCAAAGAGTTCTTCTTTTACAAATAAACCATCGAAAACCATGTAAATTAACATCATTGACATGTTTATTGTATCCAATGTCATCAAATTGTCATATTTGTCATCAGGTAAATAATTGTTTAATAATAAAATTTCAAATTCGCCTCCCTTACCTAGAGTAAAATTAACAGGAATAAATGTGAATGAAGGAAATTTTAACAAGAGCAATTTCAATATAATTTAAAATTTATTATATTTTAAATCTAGTATATTTTAATCTAGTTAATTTTCTATTTATTTTTATTTTTGTCTATTGATCTCGACTTTATATCTATTTCTAATTGTCAAAGAGTAAAGTACGACTAGTTAATTTATACTGATGATGACTACATTGTAGTCGAAATACGTATTTATAATACAAAAAACTGATCTAGGTAAAGGGGGCGAATTTGAAATTTTATTTCAAAACCCTAGAGTTCTCACTAATAGTTCTCCGATATGAATAGTTTAGGCAAATTTTGGAAATTCTAAATAATTTGATGGTTTAGAATCTAAACCATCAAAAAAATTTATAAGCGGTTTACAATTGTCAAGCGCCCAAGCGGTAAACGTAAAAGATCAAAAGATTTATATTTCATAATTTATATAACATTTATATTTTATTCATACACAAATATATTAAAAAGGTACATTTTATGCCCCAAATTACCAGCCCAAAATTACAGAGTATGTATTCAATATTGTTGTTGCAACTGGTATCAACCTTGGGTGAATGTCCAGCGTTAACTTGTGATTATCGGTAAAAAAACTAAGATAGGTAACTTACCCCAAACGTTGCTAAGCAATCAGATATGATGATTCACGATGCAAAAAAAAAGGGATGGGAAATGGATGGATATTTCTACCTCGTGATGCCACTTCGAATTCACTGAAGACCGCAATCGAATACTGCGAAGCACTTAGTAACGTTTGTGTTAACGATAACGATAAAATCATATACTACTAAATATACACTTATCACTATTACTACATTTAATTGTGAAAGCGCGGATAAATTATGTATAAATTAGGATATGCCCAATATGGCTACTATATTCTACTAGAAAAGTTAGATTAGAACTGCTAATTTTTTTACTGTCGGATATGTTGTACCAAAATTGCGTAGGAGTCGACACGTGACCCTATTTCGCTCTTTTATCGACAAATAGAATTTTGTTATTTGTCATAGGTCGAATGCATGTTTGTACAAACACATTGTTTTCTACAATAATAATTATATAAATAACAATTGTCTAACAATTCTAATTACCACCCAAACAACAATAAACATACTGCATTAACAAATATATTGTATGTATTGTATACTTTGTATAATAGTGACCATAAAAAAGAGTTGGTATTATTATATTTTTTTCAGAAAATGTTTTAATTAAAAAAAGAAAATAATAATAATTGGTAGGTACCCTGTATTTACTCTATCTCTCTTCCTACTTCTTCCCTGAAAAGGACATTTCAAGCATTTTTACGGGAGTGGGGGTGCATTTTTTCTTAACTTTAAATCTGTATATCTCACTTTATTATTTACGAATTTAAATATAATTTAATATTTACATTCGAAGAAAAGTAGTGATTTCTCTACGCGAGCCTGAAAATAACACTTCTAAATAAACATAAATTGTATTTACATTAATAAACAAAAAAAAAAGGTTACGGAGGAACTGCGTCAACTTAGCCTCAACTTTTCCTTAGAATAAAAATAAAAAAATCACTCTCTAGTCACAATTTAAGGCTAATCAAAATGAAATGTCGTGTCTGATATCATTTAGTATTTTCAAGGCCAATTTTATTAATAAATGGCTTACGTCAAGGGGAAGGGGTGCATAAAGATAGAAAACACAAAATATAAAATATCTCTCTTAATATTGGTACAATCGAAAAATGTATAACGAGTAAAGTTGTAGAACATCAAGTTTGTTATAATTCATTACCTTATCATTTTTTCCAAACTCTAATGTGTAGAGAGATATTTAGAATTTTAACTTTCAATCTTTAATTGTAAATATTTCTGTAAATATTAGTGTAGCAGAAAAATGATAAGAAACAAAATGACAGTAAAACTAAGTACCTACAACTTAACTCCTAATAAATTTTACGATTTTTCAAATATTAAGGGAGATATGTCAAATTTTGCGTTTCCCCCTCCCTCTAAGCCCCTCTTTTCCCTTGTCCGAATTTTCCCATTAACGAACTTGACCTTTTGACTACCAAAAGCGCCTCAAATACCAAATTTCATTCCAATCGGAATAAAACTGTGACCACCATAGATAGAGCCCACAGACACATAAACTAATATGTACATATATATATACGATCAAAAACATAAATGAAAAAAAGGGCCGAGATTTCGGGGAATTACTTTATATAAAATCTAAATTGAATGAAAACTAAAATGTAAGAATGTAAGTGCAAAGTAACTACTTTACTTTATATAAAGTAAAATGAACAAAAAAATTTGGTTTGAAAAAATAAATAAAATAAAATAAAAAAATAAAAAGTAATTTGTTTTTTTTTGCTTCAAATATTTTAGATTAAAACTTGCCGCGTTATAAAATTTTAAAAACATACTAAGAAAAAACTTACGAAATAAATTTTTTCAACTAAATTTTTTTTTCATTTTACTTTCCACTTACATTCTAGTTTTCGCTATTTAAGTTATAAATAGCTCGACTCTATAATTTGGATATCATCACTTTTTAAGGAGCAAAGACTATGTCTTAAGAACTGAAACACCCGATGGCGTCAAAGTAATTGGATATGCTGATGATACTGCTGTAGTAGTAAAAGCTAAAACGAGACAAGGTTTAGTTAGCAACAGCAACTATACCTTGTCTAAAATATCAAAAGCGATCAAGAAAAAAGGATTATACTGAGGCGGTAATATTATACGGTGGTAGAAAACTAAAAACTTTACAGGTAGAGGTGAATGAAATTCAAGTAAACACAAAAGACTGTGTCAAATATCTTGGTATGATGCTAGCCCACAACCTAAATATGAGAGCTCACATACTCTACTGCTCATGTAAAGCAGAGAAAGCTGCAATGGCACTTACCCGACTCATGCCCTCGGTAGGAGGACCTAAATCATCCGTTAGAAGAATTATTTTGTCGGTAGCCCACTCAATCCTTCTATATGCTGCCCCTGTATGGGAAGACGCTCTTCGTAAATATAACAACGTTCGCTGCTTAGAAAAAACACAAAGACGTGCGACACTGCGTGTATGCTCTGCGTATAGAACTGTGTCTACAGAAGATCTACAAGTTATAGCAAGTATAATGCCCATACAATATTTGGTCAGCGAACGAGGCAGTCGCTTTCGCCTTGAAGACATTGATAGTATGGAGGTTTTGTTATTGATGGATACGATTTACAGGTTGGATGTTTTTCTGGTTGCGTGTTATTAATATACAAAACTCCATAACTTTTACATATTTATTTATAAAATTACACAAAATAAAATTATTTTATTATTTTAATTGTTTGATTTATTTATATAAAGTTTTTTATTTGTACGATAAACACTTGATGTAATGGATGCTTTTTAACCGCGTGGTGAATGAATGAATGTTGTATATTGTGTGTTGAACCTCGTGTGTGTGTCTGTTGACAGTTATCTGTATATAACTTAACGTTGGTACCGTGACTTGCTTTTGGTTGCTGGGGTGTGTTCTTGTGCGTATGTATGTCGCCACAATGCTCCCCCTTGTAGAGAAAGCGTTAGATTAAAAAACGTGCCGGGAACGTCACTTTTCGACCCGACCTGGTGATATTTTTCTCTGGGCTTTTTAGGCAGCTTTTGATAGGTTTAGGGTCGGCGGTCGATGTTGTAGGTTGTTCCTGTGTTTCTTCTGCGCTTTGTGTTGATTGTCCTGTTGTTTCGTTATTTTCGCTCTGTTTGTAGTAGAACGCGGGTTTTAGGCGGTCGATGGAAATGGCTTTATGTTTACCGTTAATTCTTAGTTTGTACACTTTTTCGCTTCTGCTTAATACTTCGAAGGGGCCTTGGTAAGGTGGCGTAAGTGGCCTTGTAACTTGATCTGCGCGAACGAAAACATGAGTTGCTTTGTCTAGGGTTTTTGGGATGTATGTTGTTTGTTTGCTATGATCCGATGTTTGCTGTGGGCGTAAGGCCTGCATGTGCTCCTTGAGCGCATTTGCGAATGACAACGGATCATTTTGGAAGCTGGTCTGGGAGTTTGTGAAGAAATCACCGGGTAATCTTAATGATTGGCCGTACACTAGTTCTGCCGGTGATGTTTGTAGATCCTCTTTGATGGCGCATCGTAGGTTTAACAGAATTATCGGTAACGTTTGCGTCCATTTTGGATTATTTTGGCATTTAATAGCCGTTTTGAGACTACGATGAAAGCGTTCGACCAGCCCGTTAGCTTGCGGATGATACGGGGTCGTATGGATGTGACGAATGCCTAGTAGTTGCGTGGTGTGTCGAAAAAGAGATGACTCAAATTGTCTACCCTGATCGCTGGTTATGGTGGTTGGGACGCCGAAACGGGAGAACCATTGGGATAACAGTGTTTCAGTTATTGTTTGTGCTGTTACTTCCTTTAGAGGATATGCTTCTGGCCAACGGGTAGTACGATCTACACATGTGAGACAGTATGTGAAACTCTCGGAAGGTGGAAGTGGTCCGATGATGTCAATATGAACGTGTTGGAAACGCTCGCTTGTTAGTGAGAATGACTGGTGTGGACTTTTAGTGTGTCGATTGATTTTGCATTTTTGACATTGGATGCAGTTTTGGGTCCAATTCGTACAGTCTTTGTTTATTTTTGGCCAAAAATACCTTTGACGTATCATTTTTACGGTTGCTTTTGTACCTAGGTGAGAAGTGCCGTGTAAAGCGTCAAATACTATTTGGCGGTGCGATAGTGGTACTAGTGGTCGAAGAATGTTTGTTGAATTTTCGCAGTACACTGGCGTTGTGCCTGCTACTGGGGTTGCGAGAGTAAAACGATCGGGCTCAGACGCGAGAAGGTTTTGTACCTCGTCGTCTGTTTTTTGTGCGTCGCTTAGTGCTTTGAAATCGATCGTTGAAGGAATTGATACTTCTTCTATTCTTGAGAGTGTATCGGCTACAATGTTGTTTTTTCCAGGTAAGTGTTGTATGTCCGTGGAAAATTGCGAAATAAATTCTAGATATCTGGTTTGGCGCGGGGAGCTTCGATCGGATTTCTGTTTGAAAGCGTAAACCAGCGGTTTGTGGTCCGTGAATATCGTGAATTGTCGTCCCTCCAATAGGAATTTAAAATGTTTAATGGTGGAGTATATAGCCAGTAGTTCCCGATCGTAGCAACTGTACTTTATTTGTGGTGGTTTTAATCTGCTTGAAAAGAAACCTAGAGGTTGCAGTTTGTTGTCGATGGTTTGGTGAACTACTCCTCCTATGGCGATATTAGAGGCGTCGGTTGTTATTGATATCGGAGCTGATGGTTTTGGGTGAGCTAGTGAGATCGCGTTAGCCAGTAAGTTTTTGATTTTTTGAAAAGATTCTTCTAGCTCTGTCGTGCGATTTAAAGGTGATTTGTCTTTTTTCTTTTTTCCTTTAAGTTCGTCGTTTAGTGGTATTTGAAGTTGTGCGACATTTGGAAGGAATCGGTGATAGAAATTGAGCATTCCTAAAAAACGGCGTAGGTCCGCAATTGTTTTTGGAAATGGGAAATTTAGAATGGGTTCTACTTTTTCACGTAGTGGTGATATCCCTTCGCATGAAATTGAGTGGCCTAGGAAAGATACGTTTGCTTGTCCTAGTATGCATTTGGTTTTATTTAATTTTATGCCATGTTGTTCGAAACGTTTGAATAAAATTTTGAGGTGATTTTTATGTTGTTCTGCAGTTTGGGATGCTACCAAGCAGTCGTCTAAATAAGGGAATACAAAATCGAGATCCCTAGTAACCTCGTGCATAAAACGTTGGAAGGTGGCGGCCGAATTTCGTAGTCCGTATGGCATGAACGGAAATTCGAAAAGTCCGAAAGGAGTAGTGATGGCTGTTTTGTGTATGTCTTGTTCGAATACTGGTATTTGTTGGTATGCCCGTTCTAGGTCAATTACCGAGTATATATTTGTTTCGTGTAGAAAATTGTTGCAATCCGTTATATATGGGATGGGGTAACGGTCTGGTTCGGTAACCGCGTTTAGTTGTCTATAGTCCCCTAGTCCCCGCACGGTCGCCAGGATCCGTTCTTTTTTTTAACCATGTGTAATGGACTGGACCAAATGCTACGGGATGGTCGACATAAGCCTAATTTCATCATGTTCGTGAATTCAGTTTTAGCGTCAGCCAATTTGTCTGGTGGGAGCCTTCGAGCTCTAGCGTTAACTGGTGGACCAGTAGTTTCTATGTAATGGTGAGTTTTGTGATTGTGTGAAGCGTTTGAGGCCGTTCCACTTAGTATGTTGGGAAATTGTTGAAGAATTTTCCAAAATTCGGAGTTTTTTTGCAATAAAGATAACTCGAGAGAAGCAATTTGTATTTTTGTTCCTTCGGTTGTACGAGATTGTTTGCGATCGATTAGTTGCATATTTTTTAAATCGACTAGAAATCCTTTCTGTTTTAATAGGTCTGAGCCGATTATTGGGTGCGATACGTCCGCAATAATGAAACTCCACTTGAATTTTGTGGGAAAATTTAGACTAAGTGTAATTTGTTTTTCGCCGTAAGTGCGAATTTTTGTATTATTAGCTGCGTATAGTGATTTACTGGAATGGTTTTTACGGTCTTTGTACGAGGGCGGAATAACCGAGACTTCGGATCCACAGTCGATTAAGAACCTTAGTCCGTTGTGTTTGTCGGTGATGAAGAGGCGGCTTGAAATTGGGCTAGTGACGTACGCCGCTTCTACGTCATAGTTTTGCAGTTTTCCGGTTTGTATGCGCAAGGTTTGGTGCATTTCTGCGCTTGATCGTTATACTTACGATGATACCAGCATGTTAGTGATTTCGGATGGTTTTCATTTTCTTCAGGTTGTGTACGCGATCGGGAGCGTGATCGGGATCGTCGCATCTGGGTGATTTCCGTAGAAAGCGAGTTAATTTTCTCTTCCAGTTTGTTGATCATGTTGATTAAATCCGTGTCAGGTCGGGAATGGTTGTTGTTGGCAGTAGCACATATTTCTGCGGGTGATGTTTCCAGGATGCGGTCGGCCATGGCGGCGAGTTCGTTGAGTTGGTCCTTACTAGCTGACAGTATTTGTTGGACGTTGAGGGGTAGGCGTTGTATCCAAAGTGTTTTTAAAATTTCGTCACTGATGGTTGGCCCCCCTAGCTCACGCATTTGTCGTAATAAAAATGATGGTCGGTTGTCGCCGAGGTCCATGCCGCTTAGTAAGTGTTTAATTTTTTGGGTTTGGGTTTCGGTGTAACTTTCGATTAGGCGGTTTTTAAGAGTTGTATATTTATTTTCAGCAGGCGGTGACATTATAAGATCGCTGACTTGCGTTAGAATTTCGCTGTCTATGGAACCGATAGCTACGTCGAATTTTGTTTGATCGGCGGTGACGCTGGATGTTCGAAAATTGGCTTCCATTTGGGCAAACCATAAAGCAGGGTTTGATTTCCAAAATGGCGGAACTTTGACCGCTACTCGAGAAATTTGTGTTGCACCAGTGTTTGGCGGATCGTGGTTATCGTTGGGCATCGTGTTTGTTTTCTTGTTAATGAATTGAATGAATGAAAATTTTGTTGTACAATACCTTGTGAGTAATGTTGAGTGAAATTTTTTTGTTGTTTTATTTGATTATGATGAATGTTAATTGCGTTGTACGAAGGTATTGTATGTTTTTTCTTGACACTGCAATTCGTTTATGTCACTTGTTGTGGTGCACTTTGATTTATATTTTATTGTTAGTTTAATTTTTGCAATTTAGGTTTAATGTTGTTTAATTTGATTGTGTAATGTAAAATTTTTAATTGTACAAAAATTATTTTTTTAAAAGATTACCAATTGTAACGTTGTGGTTATCCGTTGTATGAAAAAAAATTTTATGTTTATGTAAAATTTTACCAGTTATTGTTTCTATTTGTTTTTATTTTAACTGTCGGTGTCACCATTTATGGAGGTTTTGTTATTGATGGATACGATTTACAGGTTGGATGTTTTTCTGGTTGCGTGTTATTAATATACAAAACTCCATAACTTTTACATATTTATTTATAAAATTACACAAAATAAAATTATTTTATTATTTTAATTGTTTGATTTATTTATATAAAGTTTTTTATTTGTACGATAAACACTTGATGTAATGGATGCTTTTTAACCGCGTGGTGAATGAATGAATGTTGTATATTGTGTGTTGAACCTCGTGTGTGTGTCTGTTGACAGTTATCTGTATATAACTTAACGTTGGTACCGTGACTTACTTTTGGTTGCTGGGGTGTGTTCTTGTGCGTATGTATGTCGCCACAATAGTAACACTTACTACAATCTGTGACAGAATGAGTGGCTAAAAGATACAGGCAAAGCTAACTGGACAAAGAAAATTATTCCTAATATTTTACCTTGGTGTCAGAGAAAACATGGTGAGATAGACTATTTCCTAACCCAAATTTTGAGTGGACATGGCTATTTTGGTGAATATCTATATAGATTTAAGCACAATGACATCAGTGCTTGCGCAACGTGTCAAGTAGTAGACACAGTAGAACATACTGTGTTTATGTGCAGAAGATGGTCAAATTACAGGCTTAATGTCAACAATAGGGTTGGAGCTGAAATAAGTGTCGACAATCTCACTAGAATAATGCTAGAAAGTGATGAATTGGAGAGAAGTGGCTAACTACGCAAGAATAATTATCCAGGCTAAAGAAAGAGAGGTGTACCGAAAGTAAACTCGGGCTTTCCATTACTGAAGTAATGCTTATGTGATGCCAGGATTGAAGGCGAACCGGGGGAGGGTTTTTAGTGAGTAATAGTCTCACACTAGCACACGCTTGTGTGGTGTCCATGATGGATTTCCCTCCTCTATAAAAATATATATATATATATATATTGTAGCGGTTTGCCCGGGTTCGTTTATTCAATGAAGTAAATTCTTTTTGACTTTCACAATTTATTGACGATTTAAAATATTATGTGTATAATTTACAAAAGTTATAATTTCAAGAGTATTGATAATAAAAACAATATCAACATTTCGTTGTCCTAGAAACATTACATAATTTGTTCAATTCCACTTTCACAGGTAACATAGTTTCGTTCCAAAATACATGGCCAACTGCTAGGTTAATATTCGTTACACTGCCCCCTTCTTAGACCTTTCGACTCGGAAGGTTTCTTTATTTTCTTCGTAAGGGGCCAACCGATTGAAATGGACTAAACGTGGTTTTTCTTGACCCTTCTTCAAACGATAAATGACATCATTGATTCGTTTCTTAACCTCATATGGTCCTTCCCATTTGTTCTGTAGCTTGGGTGAGACTCCTCGTCGGCGTTGTGGGTTGTAGAGCCATACCAAATCTCCAGGTTGATAACCACCTTTCTCAGCCTTTAGGTCGTAGTACTCCTTCATTCGATCGCTAGACTGTTGGATGTTGTGGCGTACCCGTTCGTGGACATCACTTATACGATTGCGAAGGGTGCTGACATAGTCTTCTCCGGCTTCGTTGTCTCCTGGTGGACGACCAAACATGAGATCACAGGGTAAACGAAGTTCTCTTCCCATGATGATACAAGCTGGTGTTTGACCAGTACTTTCATGAACCGACGAGCGATAAGCGAACAGGAACAGGTGTAAAAACGTATCCCAGTCTCGTTGATGATCTGAAACCACTTTGGCTAAGTGTCGGTTGATGGTTCCGTTCATTCGTTCCACCATTCCATCCGACTGAGGATGCAAAGCTATTGTTCTTGTCTTGTGAATATTCAAGGTCGTACAAACGTTCTGGAATAATTCCGACTCAAAGTTCCTGTCTTGATCTGAATGGAGCTCCATGGGCACTCCGAATCGACATATCCATTCCTTTACTAGAACATCAGCAATGGTTCTAGCCTCCTGATTCTTCACTGCATACGCTTCTACCCATTTACTAAAATAATCCATTACAACCACGATGTATTTATTTACCGAGTCAGATTCTGGAAAAGGTCCAGCAACATCAATAGCAATCCTTTCAAATGGGTTTCCGACGTTGTTTTTGCGCATAGGATACTTAGGACGTTTATGGGGTCCATTGCTTGCTGCACACACAGTACATTTACCACATCAATGTTGAACATCAGATTTGTAGTGTACCCAATAGAACCGCTCCCGCACTTTGGCTAGAGTTTTATTGACTCCCAAATGTCCTCCACTGGTCCCGCCATGAATCTCGTTCAGAACTTCGGCTACTCGCTTTTGAGGAACAATAACTTGTCTCATCCTTACGTCCCCATCATCCAATGCTAAGGAGTTCCATTGAGCCCAATAAGGTTTCACATTCACGGAATGTGGAGAAACTGTTTCCCAGGATGGTCTATTGGCGCTTGTCTTCCATGCAATTACCATCCTTAAATCTGGATCTGCTTCCTGGTCCTTCTGGAGTTCTTTAGGCAGCCATCTCTCATCAATTGCCGTTGTTCTACAAACCGATTGGCGCTTGTCTTCCGTGCCGTTACCATCTTTACATCTGAGTTGGCTTTCCGTTCTTCTGTTTTACTAGATGTGCTATTTTCCATGAGGCTTGTTGGCTACAGGTCGACGTTCGCCCCTTTGCGTCGGCCCTTTTTGTTTTTTTGAAGAAGTCGGTGCTGATACTTCTTTCATTCTCTTCTTACACCATCTTCGGATGTGGCCAAGTGTCCCACAGTTCCAGCAACGAATTGACCTTCGTGAATCCCTTTTGCTCCCGAAGAATTCTTGCAACAGTTTTCTCAACATCTCCTCCTGAATGGTGTCATCTGTACTTAAAGTACGTACACGTGTTGACCTGGATCCCCATTGCTTCGCAGCCTCAAACTCCAATGCTTGAGACAAAGCATCATTCAATTTCTTTGGGCGCGCGAGTGTAAGTACTTGCCTAGTCTCATTATCCCTAAGCCCATCGATGAAACCATCTATGGCTAAACGTTCTCGAATTTCTTCTGATGCCGTAACGTATGCTAGTCGGACTAGTCGAGTGACATCACTTTCAAACTCTAGCAACGTTTCATTTGGTTTTTGGATACGATTCTTTAGTTGGGAATGATAAACGTGTTCCAAGTGGGAATCTCCAAACCGTAGTTCCAGACGACCGCTCAACAGTTTGTAATCGTTTCGTTCCGTCGGTGACAATGCTTGCAACACATCTGTAGCGTCCCCTCTCAAGGCCACAGTAAGTTCCACTGCCTTCCGATAATCCGACCAGTCGTTACTAGCAGTAGCAGCTTCAAACTGTACAGAGTAGTTAGTCCATGATGTTTTTCCATCAAAGGGTGGTGGTTTTGTGTGTTGTTTTGAAGCACTGTTAATAACTAACGCTTCTCTCTCACGAGTCTTCACTATTTCGCGGCTTGACGTTGCTACGAGTCTAGCTTCTAGCTCTAGGATTCTCGTTTCCATCTGTTTGAATCTATCATCGAAGACTTCTATAGATTGTGAAGCAACATCGATGGAATTTTGAACTGTGTGTAACTCTTCTTTAATGAAATTTTGTAAATATTCTTTCATGGCATTTTGTCTTGCTTGTAAATCGTCTTTCATGGCATTTTGACTTGCTTGTAACTCTTCTTTCATGGCATTTTGTAAATCGTCTTTCATGGCATTTGACTTGCTTGTAAATCGTATTTCATGCCCTTTCGTATCGTTTCCATGTTCTGGACATTTTGGTCTTTCAGAATCCATTCTGGGTCCACTCCTTCTTCAACAAGTGTGCTTCCCGCAACCGTTGAACCAATGCCCCCTTCTTGCCGCCGCTATCGAGATCCCTTTCTTCCAGTTCACTTCTCAACTGAGCGACGGTTAAATTATTTAAAGTTGTCTTTTTTTTTGGATATATATTTTCTTTCAATTTACCCCACACCTGAAACCAAATGTAGCGTTTTGCCCGGGTTCGTTTATTCAATGAAGTAAATTATTTTTGAGTTTAACAATTTATTGACGATTTAAAATATTATGTGTATAATTTACAAAAATTATAATTTCAAGATTATTGATAATAAAAACAATATCAACATTTCGTTGTGCTAGAAACATTACATAGGGTATGTTCCAAAACTTGCTGACAGCGCTGTGAGTGTTAACGCCATAAATCACGCTGCGAACAGCTTTCCAAAATTGCAAGCACACTGCTACTGCTACTGCAGCCGTGAAAATTGGAACGCGGTTTACAGCACGCCACCATGTTCATTGCTTTTACTGCTTCACCTTTTCAGCGGCAGCAGTCACAGCACAAAATTCATGACGTCATTTTTTTCACAGTAATGCTGCAGCGTGCTGTCATGAATTCGGGAACGCGCGGTGAAGCACTGCCAGCGCTCGCTGCAAATTCTGGAACATACCCATAATTTGTTCAATTCCACTTTCACAGGTAACTTAGTTTCGTTCCAAAATACGTGACCAACTGCTAGGTTAATATTCGTCACAATATATATGTATATATATATATATATATATATATATATATATATATATATATATATATATATACGAATATTAACCTAGCAGTTGGTCACGTATTTTGGAACGAAACTAAGTTACCTGTGAAAGTGGAATTGAATATATATATATATATATATATATATATATAATATATAAATACTAGCGATAGTCGTTTTTAACATCTAACAGGTAGGATCGATGGATATTTGTAAAAATTTTTACGAAATTCCAACATTGGTGCAAAAACAATAGCTGCATTTCCTTTGGAGGATATATATATATATATATCCTAAATTCGGAAATTCGGAGGAATTTCGTAAAAATTTTTACAAATATCCATCGATCCTACCTGTTAGATGTTAAAAACGACTATCGCTAGTATTTATATATTATATATATATATATATATATATATATATATATATATATATATATATATATATATATATATATATATATATATATATATACATATATATTGTGACGAATATTAACCTAGCAGTTGGTCACGTATTTTGGAACGAAACTAAGTTACCTGTGAAAGTGGAATTGAATATATATATATATATATATATATATATATAATATATAAATACTAGCGATAGTCGTTTTTAACATCTAACAGGTAGGATCGATGGATATTTGTAAAAATTTTTACGAAATTCCAACATTGGTGCAAAAACAATAGCTGCATTTCCTTTGGAGGATATATATATATATATATATATACCTGTTAGATGTTAAAAACGACTATCGCTAGTATTTATATTATATATATATATATATATATTCAATTCCACTTTCACAGGTAACTTAGTTTCGTTCCAAAATACGTGACCAACTGCTAGGTTAATATTCGTCACAATATATATGTATATATATATATATATATATATATATATATATATATATATATATATATATATATATATATATATATATATATATATATATATATATATATAATATATAAATACTAGCGATAGTCGTTTTTAACATCTAACAGGTAGGATCGATGGATATTTGTAAAAATTTTTACGAAATTCCAACATTGGTGCAAAAACAATAGCTGCATTTCCTTTGGAGGAAATTCGCTAATAAAAGCTTATATTTGAATAAATGTACTCATATTGAGATAAACTAAATAATGAATGGAAATTTTTATTTCAATTGTTCAAAATCTATTGCTTATATCTGATCAAACTGCTATGTAGAGAATATAACCACAAATTCTTGTTTTTTCCCATTTTTTCGGATGTTGCGTTGGGAAAATTGAATTTATTCGATTTACAAATAGGTTTCGACATATCCCAATTCAAATGCAAAAATTCGAATCCTTGTAAAATGTCAGAAAGTGGCATAAACACAAAAATTTAATTTTTGATTTTCCATATGTTCCGTTGGGTAAATTAAATTTTCCCAAAGATTCTCATTTTAAGTTTCGCGTCGATTACAAAAAACCGCATCCTTCTAGCCTTTCTGGAAGTGGAGCAACAAAGTTTTATAAAATCGTGCACAAATCTCTCAAGTAGTGTGTTGCTAAATTTTAAGTATATATACAGAAAAATATTTTGTTTTTTCCCATTTTTTCGGCTGTTGCGTAGGAAAAATTTAATTTTTTCAATCTACAAATAGGTTTTGAGATATTTCGCGTCGAATGCAAACAACCGCATCCTTATCAAATGTCTGAAAAAGGCTTAAACAACACATAAATTTAATTTTTGATTTTCCATATGTTCCGTTGGGAAAATAAAATTTTCCCAAAGGTTCTTATTTAAGGTTTTAAAAATTCCGCGTCGAATGCAAAAAATCGCATCCTTCTAGCATTTCTGGAAGTGGAGCAACAAAGTTTTAAAAAATCGTGCACAAATCTCACAAGTGGTGTGTTGCTAAATTAATTATATATATAGAAAATATGGACCAATCATAGAGCAGCAATATTTCCTATGTTATTTTAAACAAAACAAAAATTTTCCATTTCCCGATATAAATTTTGTGGTTTGATAATTTTCCTTTCGGTTTTGGCACTGTATGCCAAATATCAACTTTTAAGGACTTATAGTCTAGGCCCTGGAATTATGATTATGTTCCCAAAAATTGTGGGCGTTCCCGCTTTTTTACGATTTTTGAACCGAAAAAACTTGTTAACCGTTTATTTTTTGTTCTCTTATAATTCCCTAAATAGATAATATTCGAAAAATCAGTACTGTAGCTCTTTTCGTTCAGAAGATATTTCGGGGTCAGATCGACTCTGATTTTTCCTGTAGTAATGGCACTGTAAGTACGAAGACCGAAAATTCCTTAAACTCGACCTTGCGCACTACCGTGCTCTAGATGTTGATATATATATACATATATAAAAATTTTAACGACAGTGATTTTTGTCATCTAGTAGGTAGGACCGATGGACATTTGAAGAAATTTTTACGAAATTCCAACATTGGTACAAAAACAATAGCTGATTTCCTTTGGAGGAAATTCGCTAAAAAAAAAGATCAAATTTTAAGGATACATTTAACACGAAACATGTAACATGTAACACGGCTCTATTGATGTTCAAAGATAAATTCATTTAATCAGAGACATTTCATAAAAAGGTATTTTATTTAGTAAAATGAAAAACAAATTTAACAATCTTATTTACATTTGTATATAAAAATATAATAATATGTACCTATGAGTTTTACAAGATGTATCGAGAGGAACGCTCCAAATTCTATGAGTCTATTCCATATACAAAAGAAAATCTAAGAATTTATTTTTGTATTTTATTTATTTATTGTTTTTGTATTCTACTGCACTAAAGAGTGTTACGTATAGTTCCCTCATAATGACTAATTGGCTCAACCGATTAAGTAAATCAGTCATTATTAAAATCGACGGTATATAAAATACACAGAGGTAGAAAGTGTTACTTATTTGTTTGAAAAAATATATTTAAACTTTCAGACAGTTCATATTCTCCCACTGATTTCAAAGCGTTGTTTCTCTTGCATTTTGTCCAAACAAACCCAACTATTAAAACATTTAACTTCCTCTCAAGAGCAGATTTCAATTAGATTGCTCCCTACATGAAAGGTAGAGTATGCGTGTTATTAATAAATCAAACAAACTTATAAATTACCTAAATTACAGCCGTTTTATTAAAATTTGTCATATTTATCATTCATAAAAGTTTGATGCGTTCCTCCAATTATAACTAGACTTGCGTATACGAAATTGAGTTTTAATGGTATATTAAAAAATTGAGCGAGTATCAGAGAATAAACCTAAACACAGATAAGGTACAGATACAGGTACATTCGAAGTACGGTTTCAATGAACAGTGCAGCAAATAAAATATTGTTAACATCATAGATTTAAAAAAATATATAACGTGTGTTCATTTGAAAAGTTTCCACCTAAATATTTTTCAAGATATGTTATTTAGAAAAAAATGTTTCAAAGTTGCTTAGTTTAAGGGGGGAACTTAATGCAATAGTTATATTTTGGTTCTATGACAGGGAACATCTTTAGAGACAAAATATGTTTAAAAAACAAACAACTTTGGTTTGAAACTTTTTCCATACATCCTATAGTTTTGGCATAAAACGGCATAAATGTGGTGTAAATTTTGTATTTACGTCAAAAATTGGATGCCTGAAAAAAGTTTCAAACAAAAGTTGTTTGTTTTTATGAAGTCTTATAAAATATTGTTCTTATAAAAAATACAACTTTCCTTAGAAACTTTCTTTCATGCATCCAATATTTCTGGCATACATACAAAATTTACGCCGCATTAACACCAAAGGTGATGTATGAAAAAAAAAGTATGAATCAAAATTGATTGTTTTTATTAGATAAACATTTTTTATTATATTTATAAAAAATTAAGTTATACCATGCGGTCAAAGATGCATGAAACAAAAATATAATAAATGCATTACATTTCTCCCTTTAAACTTAAGAACTTTTGTTTGAAAACATTCATTTTTCTAAAATGCATATTTAAAAAAAAAAAAATTTGAACAGAAAAAGTTGAAACGGGGTGAATGCTACCTTGGTACCATACAACCCAACCCATTGATATATAATCGAACTAAATATTCGTGAATTTATATATAAATATATATATTGTCATGGAATTTTCATAGTAGGTACGTTTTCATCCTCAAAAGTTTCGGGAATATACATTTTATTTGGCTATGGTAGCAAAAAAATTGAAAAATCTGATGCCACCAAATGTTTTTTAAATTGTAAAACCGGTAAATAAAACTGGTTTTTAAATATATTCGAAAAATTTCAAGGAGGGGTTCTTTAGATGATATTCAGACGATTCTTTCCTGTGTGTCTTCGTGTTGGAATTGCAAACTGGAATTTTTCAAGTGTAGAAATGACGTATCAAAATTTTCGGACACAAACTTTTATTCTTATAAATTTACATACAAATTTTAATTTATAAAACCAGTTGTATGGTAAGCAGTGATGGATTTAAGCCTAGGCCCGTGAGGCCCGGGCCTAGGGCGGCATGATTTTAGGGGCGGCATAATTTTCGGGATGACAAAATTTTAAAGACGGAAAAATATAAGGGCAGTTCAAATTTAAAAATTTCTAGTAAAATGTATTAAATATTCTATTTATCGAATTTACTTTTTAATTTGTCAATGCAATGATAATTTTTCAATAGACAATTATAGCCAGTATCAAATAACGTTATATATTTATTTAACAAAAAAAAAGAAATAATCAAATTGAAAAGCTTCTCAAAAAGATTTTTTCAGCACATTTATGTTTCTAAAACTTTTTTAGTTTTTGTATTCTTAATAAGATCAGTCTCACTATATACAGAGCACCCTGAAACGACTTCTAAATTTGTTTTCCGTCTTTAGTAACAATAAGGTAAATTAATAGAAAGAAATTAAACATTTTTTTAGTATTCATTAAAAAGTCCGAGCTTTTTTTTTTTATAAAAGCAATTTTTCATTAAAAATTTTAAATTATATATTTTTTCACATCCAATTCGTTGAATCGTCAAAATAATTATTAAAAAAAATAAATCAAAATCCTTATCCGAAATCACATCCAAAAACGGCATCATATCAAACGATGCAATCAAAAGGGCGGCAAATCAGACTAGGGCGGCAGCAAACCAAAATCCTCCACTGATGGTAAGTCGTCGCGTTTTCTATACAACATGAAATTCAAAATGTATCCTTTCTTGGAATCTTTTTGCATCTACTTTGAAATATTCTGTATTTACTTCAAATTTTGAATATTTGATTTACGCACTATTTCAATAAATTTACTTATTTTGTATTGCCCATAACTAGGTATCCAAAGTACCCCGCACATTTTAAATGGAAAATTGCCCTCGGTGAAATTCGCTAATTTTTTTATATGTTGTTCGTCTCGATGGCTGAACAAATGTTCTCACGGACACGACTCTCAAAAATTCTTCGTTGCATGTTTTTTCAGAAAAATTCGGGAGGAAAATGACGCTTAAAATGAGACTTTCATGTCGATGTTTACGACGTTTGGAGATTATACGGCGGCTTTTTTTGCCGGAATAGACTATCAGAGGGAATAGACTGAGATTGTAGACTATACTTTTTTGACTTGAATGTACCTCGTACATTTGTTCGCTTGGATTATATAAAAACGTCAATCTTTTCGTTAATCTATTACAATAATCAGACAATAATTTTTTATCCAAATATAAATTTAGCATCATTTTACATTGTCCTAGTTTTTTTAGCAAAATCACTCGACGCGTTTTTTAAATAAAATTAAAATTGTGATAAAATTACTACTTTTATAAATACGTGTAATGCTATACTCTTACAATTTTTGAGAGCGATTTTTATTAATTTTACCAATTTCGTCGACAACGCGTTTCAGACGACAACTACCTTAAACTGAGTTTTAAAAGGGAAAAAATGTGAAGTCTAAAAACGTTCAGGTTTATTTCGATCCGTAAGATTACAATACAATGCTAGACAGCACTTTTTGTCCCTTTTAAAACTCGTTTTAACAGTTTATTGCATCGATAGGCTTAACTTTTCTCAGCCGTATATCTCGTGAACTAGTAATCCTGCGTAAATTTCGTATGACACGTTTCATATGTTAAGCTAAGGAATAAATTTAATAATGACTCTGCTAACGTAAAACCAATAGTTTACGAGATACTTGAGAAACACTGATTTTCGCGAACTTTAACCTTCAATAACTTCTTTTCGCAAGCTCGATTTCGTTATGGACTGTAAGCCATGTTTTCATAGTGCCAAAACGAAGAGAATTCCTTTTTCCGTTATCGGAAAATCTCTACTTGTATTTTTTAAAAGGTAAAAGTATTATTAAACTGGGCCATACATATCATACGATACGTATAGCAAATAAAAAAAAACCTAATCTAGGTGACAGCACTGGAACAGGAAATTTTACTTGCGGAAGTTTACAAAATTAAACATATTTGAAACATATTAAAATCAGCATCTTTAGAAGTAATATATTTTTTATCATTTTCTCTTATTGTGATGGAATGATAGTTGTATTCTAATTATATTTTACATCAAAACTTGAACTTAAAAAAATCTACTTCAATGAATTTTATTGCTATTGAATTCGCAATATAATGCAACGTGGTTGACGTCTGGTATTCGAATTGAAAGTCACCGTATGCAAGATCGATCTACTATATAGTATATAATTATAATAATAAATTATAAGCAAATTAGCTTATAATTAATTATTGTCATGGTGGAAGAGCACTTTTTCTTCTTCAAATGTGGCCGTTTTTCCTTCATTCAATCTCCAAACATTTCATCATGTTAACAGCAAAATGAGTTACAAAAACGACTCTTACATAAGCAACTATTCAATCAAATGTCACAAAACTTTGACAGCTTTTGTAAGAACATATTTCACAACAAATAAAAGAAGTTGTTATTAATGACGCATAGATGGGCGTTATTCTAAAGACTTATCAATCCACCCTCGTATAATTTTGATTACATAGTAGTCAACTTCAATATGAATGAACTAATCGTAGTTATTCTCTAAATAAATGATTTAGGAATTGAAAGATAATTTTTGAAAACTTATTTGAAATATCTACAGTTCTCATAGATCATTAATCTCTTAATAAAAAGTGTATTAATTCATCAGAATCTAATTGATTGACTTCATCGCTTTCGATTTGTTCAAACTCGACATTTACCATAGGCTGAATCTGTTCGTTAGTATAGCTTTGTATATTTGGTTTCTGTGGTTGGATAGTATGAAGATTGGTGTGATGTGAACTTGATGGATCAAGTATATTTTGAGAGGATAGCGAATTTGTGCTTCGATTAGATGGGCCAGCTATATTTGTGTCTTGATAGAACGCTTCGTTAGCATTGGTTTGTATAATTGGTAACAGTATATTTTGGTCAGGAGGTATATTTGGTGGCAATGTAAAATCAGAATTGATAGAATATGGTCTTGATGGATCAAGTATACTTGGATGTAATGGGCCATGTAAACTTTGTAGGCCAAAATCTTTGTAAGATTTTTGTATGTTAATTATAAGTTGGGTAGCATCATTGAAGTTTGGTTGAAGATTCGGTCGTGATAAGTAGTTGCTCAATTGCGGTGGTTGCTCTAAACTACTTTGATCTAGGCGTTGTCGTTTTTTTTTCATATCTATATCTAAAAAAATCAAATTTTTCCATTTAATTTATAATATTAAATATATCGTTTTTTTTATGAATTATTTATAGTCAATTCAATAAGAATAGAACGATGGAAAAAGAGGTTTAAAGTTTTCGTTCATATTGAGTAACTAACAATCGTATGGTATTTTGAGCTACATTTTCGTCGAAAATTCCCTAAAAATTAGACAATCCTACTGTGACGTAATTCAATCAAATGTGAGTGAATAAACACTTACCCGTTTCATTTGGCTTATATAAAAATTTTCGTGGAGCACTAACAGCTCCATCATTTCTGACTAATTCAATTTTCACTTCCACTGGTTCTGTAATATGTAGATTTCGGGTATACTTTGGGGTTTTAAATGCAATGCCATATTGTTTGTGCACGTCAGTTGGTTCAAATTCTGCATAACTGTGCCAAACAATTTCGTTATTACTTTCTTCAAAGAAACGAATTTTAATGCCATCTGATTTTGCTATCTGAAATGATAACAGAAAATTTTTTAACAATTTTAATTTATATGGTAAAGTATTAAACATTACTTTTTCACAAAACATTAAAATTTCTTCTTTACCATTCACAGATCCGCTTGCGTAACTTATTTTATATATTACCAAATCTTTTGCATCCGTAATTAGATCAGAAACAAGTTTAATATATGGCTGGACACGAGTTCCGATAAACACTTCAAAACATAGTCTTATACAATGTAGATCAGCAGAAGTAATTTGATGATCGAATCCCACTTGAGAATAAGATAAATTTTATGAAGTTGCGTAACATAAATTAGTTGTAAAAATTAAGCATGTACATTTTGGTGTCTGCAGAATGAGTTGGAAGTGGTAAGTGCATCAAAGGAGTAAAGACATTTCAAATGTGGTTTTCCTGTTTTTATTTAACTGTTTACATAGACTCGAAGAATAAAATTTTGAAAGTTGTTCCGTTTGTTAAGCGGAATTACTGGAAGTTCAATGGTATTATATATTGTAAGGTGTAAAAACGCCCTAAATCCGATCGACTTTAAATTTTTTATATGATTTTCTGCTGATACATTTAGGAGTTTTCAAAAAAAATTTTGGAGCATTTGTATTGTTTTTGAGATATCGTACTTACGATTTAAAAAAAAAAAACATGTTTTATTTGATAATTTTAAGCAATCATGAAGATACAATTTAAGTAACACACAGAAGATAAAAAAAAATTATCCAAAATAATTTCACCCGCAATTTAAGTTTTTTGATGTTATTAAACGAAAATTGATTTACGTAGCTTCGATTCCAGCAATTCTGTCTTGGCAACATTCAGAATTTTTAGTTTTACACTTTCCGATTATGTGAATAATATATCTGAATAAATCCTAAAGATTTTTAAACGGAGTAATTCTTTACGCCTCTAACACAAAAGGACTGAAATATATTCGAGATTCATGAAAATGAACGATTTTATTTTCTTGTATCAATCAAACGATTTGCTCGAAATTAGAAAAAAATGGTTATATAAAGTGCACGATACAATAAAAATGAATCTGTTAAACACAGTCTAGGAAAATACTATATGAACTATTACATAAATACACGGTAATCAGGATACTTAGACCAGAGACTAGTAGAGAGATCGTTCACGCAATGCTAACAGATGGGACCATTTTCGAGTGCTGAAAAAGAGCGGCCAAAATTGGAAGCTTGTGGCCATTTGCTAGTTGCACTCGAACGGATTTTACATAAGAGCTTCTCTTTCTACTAGCAACCAATCAAGGCGCTTGTTGTCAGTAGTTCTCTGTTACTCTAATATATTGTACGCATAAGAGAGCTCTTGTCATTCTTACCATGTGTGGGAAAGAAGCTATTAGCAACAGATAAGAAATATACATAAGAGGAACAGAGACAGTCTTATACGATATTTTCAATATGTTGCCAAACGTCTTGTAATTTTTGGCATAAGAGTGTCCTTTTCCTTAAACAGCTATATATACGAAATAAACATAAGAGGAACAGAAACAGTCTTATGCGATATTTTCAATATGTTGGCAAACGTCATGAAATATTTGGCATAAGCGTGTCTTTTTCCCGTAATGGGTACATATAAGAAATAAACATAAGAGAAAAAGAGACACTCTTATACGATATTTTCTATATGTTGTTAACAATTTTTTTCATAACTTTTTTATTTTTTTTTATTCATGTAATTGTAATAATATATTCAATTGCCTTTTTTTCAAATAAAATAAAAAAGAAAATACTAAATTTAAAGAAATTTTAACTTTTGCTATAATGTATTTTTTCAATTTTTAACGAATTTGCTCCAAAGGAAATCAGCTATTGTTTTTGTACCAAAGTTGTGGAAAATCGTGTTTACTATATATACGAAATAAACATAAGAGGAACAGAAACAGTCTTATGCGATATTTTCAATATGTTGGCAAACGTCATGAAATATTTGGCATAATCGTGTCTTTTTCCCGTAATGGGTACATATAAGAAATAAACATAAGAGAAAAAGAGACACTCTTATACGATATTTTCTATATGTTGTTAACAATTTTTTTCATAACTTTTTTATTTTTTTTTATTCATGTAATTGTAATAATATATTCAATTGCTTTTTTTTCAAATAAAATAAAAAAGAAAATACTAAATTTAAAGAAATTTTAACTTTTGCTATAATGTATTTTTTCAATTTTTAGCGAATTT
Source organism: Nineta flava (assembly GCA_963920215.1). Classification (NCBI taxonomy): domain Eukaryota; kingdom Metazoa; phylum Arthropoda; class Insecta; order Neuroptera; family Chrysopidae; genus Nineta; species Nineta flava. Next base: position 27,261,897 of record OY986041.1, read on the forward strand.
TCTCCAAAGGAAATCAGCTATTGTTTTTGTACCAAAGTTGTGGAAAATCGTGTTTACTATATATACGAAATAAACATAAGAGGAACAGAAACAGTCTTATGCGATATTTTCAATATGTTGGCAAACGTCATGAAATATTTGGCATAATCGTGTCTTTTTCCCGTAATGGGTACATATAAGAAATAAACATAAGAGAAAAAGAGACACTCTTATACGATATTTTCTATATGTTGTTAACAATTTTTTTCATAACTTTTTTATTTTTTTTTATTCATATAATTGTAATAATATATTCAATTGCTTTTTTCAAATAAAATAAAAAAGGAAAAAACTAAATTTAAAGAAATTTTAACTTTTGCTATAATGTATTTTTTCAATTTTTAGCGAATTTTCTCCAAAGGAAATCAGCTATTGTTTTTGTACCAAAGTTGTGGAAAATCGTGTTTACTACAATTAATTACCTTATTATTTTTCTCAGACCCTAATGTATACGGAGAGATTTACAATTTTAACTTTCAATATTAAATTGTAAATATTTCTGTAAATATTAGTGTAACTGAAAAAATGATAAGAAACAAAATTACATTAAAACTTAGTACCTACATCTTTACTCATTATAAATTTTTCGATTTTTCAAATATTACGGGAGATATGCCAAATTTTGTGTTTCCCTTCCCTCTAAACCCCCCTTTCCCCTTGTCTGATTTTACCCATTAACGAACTTGACTTTTTGAATTCCAAAAGCCAAATCAATCAATTTAGGAACTGCTTTGCCTACTCTTGGTCAATATAATGAATATTGTTTTCTAAATGTTTATCGGTAAGAGAATTTCGGGAATCTGATATGTTTCATATGTGAAAATCCCGATTCACATAGATAAGAAGATGCGAAACAACTACTAATTTTTATTTATTTATAATAATGCCGGATATTCAAACGAAGATGGTTTCTCTGCGTCGATTTCTCAAATACTTTTTGAGTTCGTGTTCACAGCTCCTAATAAATTATCATTTGTTGAGAGGATAATCATTTCGTTTAATAACGTGTAATCATCGGAATCTGGGAAAAATTTTTATTAAAGCGGGAATTTTAAATTTTCTATTAAAAAGGGCCACTAAAAAGTCACGCATTACATTTATATTTTCGAAATCTTTAAATCGATTATTAATTTGTAAAATTACCGTTTCTAATAAATTTGTAAATTTTAAAAACAATTCAGTAAAATCAATTTTCAAACATGGTTTTGCAATGTACGTAATAGTATGCAATGTACGAATTAGATATAAAAACATTGGAAAAACCTAAAAATACAAATTATAAAAAAATTTTTTTTTTTAAATTATGAATGGTCATAAAATTTGGGATAAACCGATAAAATTAATTTTGATACAGCCATACGCATACAGGTATGAATGGGTTAATTGAGTTGATTTTAGGTTGAACAAATATAATTATTTTATTACATTTTGCCGACAATTAATATTTTATACAGACATTCAATGGGGAGTGTTTTTTAAATCCAATTGTAGTTTAGAGTTTTAGACTTTAATATGGGATCACAAATTATTGTTAACATGTTTCTAGTGAAAATTTGAATAGTTTTAAGTTTTTATTAAGTTTTTTTTTAATTGAAAATATATATTTGCATAAACCCTATTTTGACAAAATGGAAACCCGACTTCAAAAATCAAATATTCTATAACAAAAAATGCACTAAAAAGTAAAAAATATTTGCATATTCTTGTGCCAATTTTAGTTCACCTAGCAAAAATTTTTAAATATATATGTACAATTATTATTTTTGGAGTCGGTGTCAGCATAGAGAAATTCACATAACTTTTGGACACCGCCTCCAAAAATAACAATAATTTTACATATATATTTAAAAATTTTTGCTTAGGTGAACTAAAATTGGCACAAGAACATGTAATTATTTTTTACTTTTTAGTGCATTTGTTGTTATAGAATATTCGATGTTTGAAGTCGGGTTTCCATTTGACAAAATAGGGTTTATTTCTCGCTTTTTAGTGACTTTGAAGTTCTATAACTTATTTTATTTGTCTAAATATGGGTAGACCAACTAAACGACCTACTAACTTTTAGTGCATTTTTTTATAACACATTTTTTTTTTTTTCATTTTTGGTGCATTTTTTCATAACAGATTTTCAGTTTTTTTTACATTCAATTTGGCTTTTTTTTGTAAACAATTTTTTTGAAGTCGGTTTTTAAAAAAATTTTCTTATTTTCCCATTATGAACAATTAAGAACAATTTATATTATATTATTTTTAACCCGACTTCAAAAAGGAGGATGGTTCTCAATTCGTCTGTATTTATTTCCTCAGAACTCCATCAGAATTTATAAATTATATTTACGTACCTGATCTTTCTACCCAAATAGCTGCTCTCTCATAATTTCGTGGAAAATAAAACAATCTGGTTTCATTAGATTTTTTTGAACACACCCGCGATATTTACAAAAATCATAAACTGATGTCATAACGATGTATTTTATTAACCCGACTTCAAAAAGGAGGATGGTTCTCAATTCGTCTGTATTTTTTATTTTATTTTTATGTGTCACCTCAGAATTCCGTCATTTATGAACCGATTTTGAATTTTGTTTAAAGGGTTTGGTTTCCCATTGGTCCCAAACCGCATTCTGATGAGGGGATCGCCGGGAAATCGAGGAAAATCCTCATTTTATATGTGATAACCGATTTCTGCGAAATTTTTTTTATTTTTTGAAAGGGTATACTCATTCATAATGGGAAAATAAGAAATTTTTTTTAAAAACCGACTTCAAAAAAATTGTTTACAAAAAAAGCCAAAAAGTCTCTGCTTAGACTGTGACCCACAAATTGTTTTAATGATGTACACTCCTACATTTGGAAGTGAATCATTGAGAAACATCTGACTCATTCTTTCATGCGCTTAAAATATTTAAGTATTCTATACTTACTACCAAATGGATCAACTCTATGTCTTTTTCGCATTTCCAAAACTCTTCTAATATCACCTTTTTTGACACAGTGCAAACCTAAATTTTGAAAAGTTATTCCATTTGAACTATTTTGAACATCAACTTCAAAAATACCATCATGACAGGTTTCTGTTTGTGAATCTTTTTTAATTTTGACTAAATTGTGTGGATGTGACCTGTAAACAAATTTCTAGAATGTTAACCTATCAGAATAAGTCGAATTACACTTAATAATGTTAATGTTATTAAAATTCAAAAAGCAAATAATGTATTTTAGCATAATTTATTTTAATTTTATTTGCCACAGAAGTAGCGTATTCATTCAGTTTTTATAAAACTGTTTCGAATAAAAGTTGTTAGCATATTTATAATAAAAAACTTTGATCCAAAGCATATTTCAAAATCCGAATGAATAAGACACAAATCATCTATAAAAATTTGAAAAAAAGAACGCTTCTTTTGTGGTCGTACACATTAATCATAATTCAATTCAAAATTCACGCGATATTCACAATAATCGTAAAATATGTTTACGAATTTATTTTGTATAATTATAATCAAGTTTAACGTTAACACCATGGAAAAGACTAAAAAATCCCTTAAAGTATTTGGAAAGTCTTTATTGTATATGAAATATAATATAAATCTTACAACACAAATGAAGAAAAACCAAAAATAAGAAATAGTTTTACCTATTTTCATCCTTAGTAACACATGATATTCGGATAAACACTCTTCCATCATAATTGTCAATTTTAATTGTAGGATAAATTGGATTTTCATTTGAATGATTTTCCCCATAAAAACGGGCAGCAGTTTTTTCACTCTCATATCGAAATCTCATTGATTTAGTTGGTTGCACAGTTATTTTAACATCATAAATTATAGCACGAATATTATTACTCCATTGATAATCCATTTGATGAGATATGTTATTAAAACCAATTTATTATTCCAACTTTTACAACAAAGCGAAGAATTTTAGTCACTGAAAGGATGATAACTATTATATTGAAAATTTCAATTTATTTATGATAGGAAAAAACTTTTAATTAAATTTTTTATTTATTCCATGAAGCTTCATTATCTTTTCCTTATAATGACCGTGTTCGGCAGAACTAAGTCCTTAGTAAACTAAGTAAGTTAGTCAGAGTACTGAGCTAAGTTATTGGCCGGGACACTTTATAGATATTAAGAAACTTTTCTTATGCCGCCATTTTACTTAGTATGTCCGGCCATTGTAGCATGAAATTTCGACAAAGTAAAACAGAACATTCGAAATATTAAGTGAATTTTTATTGTATGGAAAATTACGTATAAAAAATGGAAAAATCAATTTTTTTTATTGGGCAGTATGAATACGACAATGTTATTTATAAGATAACTAAGACAGTATGTCCAGGTCGAAACCTGTTGCGCTCAGATGCTCAGAACAAAATTTTATTTATTATGACTAACTTAGTTTACAAAGAATTCGTAATAAATAGTTCGGCCGAACATGCCATTGGCCATATTCGGCCGAACTATTTATTCCAAGAAATCGTATAATTTACAGTAACCTAAAATATACCCAATACAGTTTAAGAATTATGAAACTTTGCACTTTTCAGGAAAAACTTTCTCAATTTTTAATAAATACTTGAAAAAAATAAATAAATAACCATAATTTTTCACAATTTTCATTGATTTATTTACAAGCAAGATTTTATTAACTTTTATAATTTATTATAAATTGTGTGATTATACTTTTTTGTATAAATAAACACTACAAATTCCTCGTAGAAGTTTGAAGTCATAATAAAATCATTAGTAAACTGCTCGTAATACTCAAATCTCTATCTTAAATCATTATTGATCAGTTGCGCAGATCACCAAAGTATTTTGCAAATCGCAAAAAGATCATTTTTGATCACATTTTGAATTATACGCTAACACGAATCTACAAATAATAGTTTCTAAAGTTGCTATTTTATTACTGACCGTTATGATTAAAAATTTATATTAAAGTGTTCAAGGTTGAATCCATAGACCATAAACAAGGACACATAACTCCATGTAAACAAATAATTGGCAAAAATAAGATGTCAGTAGTGTTCCTTCGGCATCGGAAACAGAACAGAGAGTATAAGGCGCGAGTTTTAATTGAAAAACATTACGCATTTATAGTATTATAAAAATTATTTCCTGCCAAAGTATTTTCCAATAAAATATTTTTTTTAATAAATGATAAGTAATTTCAATTTTTCAATAAGGATTTAGTTGAAGTGATAGTTAAAATTCGCAAAATAATTACATAAAAATAAAAAAAAAACATCAAATAATTAAATAGTAACCTGTAATGTTGGAATTGTAAAAATGAAAGAAATTATTGAATCAGATATTAAATTAAACTTTTATTTATTAATAATAATGCTGAAAATTAATATTTAATATAATGTCATACAATTTAATTAATTTTGGAATATTTATACTAGCTTTTGGTACTTAAAAAGTCCTGGTTTTTTAAACCCAATTGATCCTGTTGCTTATTGTCACAAGCACTACAACTTTTACAATTGTCTACTGCACATACTCTTCCCATTTTAAATGTTTTTTATTTAATAAATTTTTTTAAACAAATTTCATATTTCAAAATAATTTTGGCTATTTCATTTCAATTTATTATACTATACCTTACGTTTAGTTTACATCTTCGCATAGCAGATCTCCCACGAGTATGAGAGAGTACATATGTATACATTAAGACCTCCTTCTCATACACATTGCTTAATGTATACATATGTACTCTCTCATACTCGTGGGAGATCTGCTTTGCGAAGATATGTATACATTAAGACCTCCTTCTCATACACATTGCTTAATGTATACATATGTACTCTCTCATACTCGTGGGAGGTCTGCTATGCGAAGATGTAAACTAAACGTTCGGTATTTCACTTCGGTACCGATGAGTTCCTATCAACAACTAGCGACCCTAGCGGCATAAAAAGTAAATATAACGTCTCCCATTTCGTTGCCATATTTTGTCAATTTTCCCGTATGAGTTATATCTAATAATATCTCCTTTATATAGCCTCCATGGTTGAATCCATGGAGACTACCATAGGAGACTACGTTCAATCATTGGGACTTCCATTTCCAGATAGTTGGAAAAAATATTTTGATAACAGTAATGAAAACAAATTATGATTTATATTTTTTAAATCTAATTTTTACTTCTATGAAAGAATACATGTATATAATATGTATTCTTTGCTTCTATATACAGACAACAACGTAGTATGTGAATAGAGGTTATTTGTGTGTTTCTATGAACACAATATTGTACAAAATCTCAAGAACAAAAAAAAGGTATATTTAAATCGTTTGACGGTAATTAGTTTATAAAAATTTTTTTTCTAATCGACTTAAAATTTTTTTTGTTTAGCATCTCAATTACAAAATTTTTGAGATTTTTTTTCAATCGACGTAAAGACGTTTGATGGTGATTGATGGTCTATTATTTTTATTGAAACAATAATATTTTATTAGTTATTCATAATTTACTATATTATCCATTACACACTCCCATTAGTACATCTATTTCTCGCTGAGAGAATTATCTGTATAAGCGCGGTTATAAATCAGCTATTTATCAATTAACTTTTCAATATTGAATATAAAAACGTCATAAAGAAATAACAATGACAATAAGTTATTTGAACAAAGATTTATCAAATAATTTGACTTGAATAAAATTATTTGTAAAAATAAGTACCCTATAGTAAGAACGATTTTTTATTTTAGTGCAATGGCTCCAGCAGCTCAGGTCTCTGTTGAAAATGCTGTTGCTGTGAGTAAAGAATTTATGGATAATTTTAGAGAAGGGAAGTTTCCAAAGTATTCTTCAGAAGTATGGAAGCAGATGAGATTGCAGACAATATTTACACCAAAGTCACACAAAATAGGAGGAATGTAGAAGATATATTGTGTGTGTGTTAACACTTTGAAAGCACTCAATATCGTTATATATATATATATATATATGTATATATATATATATGTATATATATATATATATATATATATATATATATATATATATATATATATATATATAACGATATTGAGTGCTTTCAAAGTGTTTACACACAGACAATATATAGCGATTATGATTATTATGTGTTCTTTAGTGGAAGCGCCGGGAAGTCTTATTAATTTTTTTTTTGTGGCTAAAATTTGAAATTTTTTTTCAAATTTTTATGGGACCAACTTTGAATCAATCCCTATCCAACAAAAAAATTATCAAAGTCGGACTACTCTGTAAAAAGTTATGCGTGATCATACATAAAAAAAATATATACAGGTTGAATTGAGTACCTCTTTATATATATATAAATATATATATATATATATATATATATATATATATATATATATATATATATATATATATATATATATATATATATATTATTAACCATCAAATGATTGAGATAAAAACAATTAGATTTAGTGTTAACGAGGGGCTAAATGAATGGAGCTGTAATAAAACATATAATTTTTTATTGTCAGCTGTTACTTTGTGATTTGTCGCTAAAATTCACTGACCTCTATAGTATGGACAGTGATACTTATGGAAAAAAAGGTCAAATTATTGAGTTAGGCTATGTGGAAGACAGCGCCATACAATTCTGAGTATGAGAACTAAATTAAATATATGCTGATAATATACTTACAAGAATTTTACCTTGCATGCAAAGTTACCTTTCAACAGTCCTGCTATAAAAAAATTAGTTCCTCCTTCAGTAAAGAGTGGCGCTGATATATATGCTCTAATGGTGCTAATGGCGGACTGTAGTATCAGTTGTCCATATTATAGAGGTGAGTGCTAAAATTTGACGCTTAACGCTGCGATTTATCGCTACAATATTTTCAGATGGCGGGCATGTTGAATTTTAACCACGTGACCGCATTTGTCGCTAAAAATCAGCGACAACCCACCGTTGAAATTGCACCTTAACTCTCTAACGATTTTCTTAAAAACTCCATCGTTTTGAAGCTATAGAGCCGGTGTTAACACAATTATTCAAAATTTTATGTATTTATAGGGTATAAATGTACGATTTGTATATGTTAGTAGGTATATGAAGAAAGATTCAAATCGCGTTGGAATCTTTTAACATTTTTTAAATTCCATATTAATGAATGTTTAAGTTCTTTACATATACAGACAGTCTGTATAGATGAGTTTATGTGGCGTTCACATCAGAAGATATATAGACAATGTACTAATAATGTAACGGATTTGAACTAGTAACCATTTGGAATACTTTACGTTCCGTGCCCGGATCTATGTATGCTCAAAAACTAACTAAAAGGATTAAATAAAGAAAATCTTTAACTATAAAATATTAATCTCATAAAGACAAGCAACTTTTGTTTGAAACATGCTTTCATGCGCCAAATAATTTTCGCTTATTGAGAACTGACCTGAGGACGGAAAAATATGACAGGCTATTGTGTACAGCGATACAGTAATCCATTTGTTTACATTTAGTTATCATATTTATTATCCCCGGTATATAATATATACCAAGGTATATTAACTTTAGCCCCGATTTTGGAACGGTTGAAAATAGTGATCGCAGAAATAAATTTGTATATAGGTGTCCATAAAATGACCTAATCAGTTCGTCCGTAAACACGATAACTCAAAACAAAAAGAGAATGCGAGTTGAAATTCGTAAGGTCAAGTTCGTGAATGGGCGAAATCGGACCATGTTTGGGCAAAATTGGTAAAACTGATTAACTTTGAAACCGTAAGAGATAGAACAATATGTAAATACAAAATATGTTCCTTTTTTAAAAAACGTTAGTTGTTATTTCACTTGTTTTGAAAATTAGTATTTTTATTGATTACGACGTGCATTTTTCGAATTTTCACTTTGCCACCTCGTATCTTTGCCGCTCGCACCACCATATTGGAAAAATGGCGCCCAAAAACAGTTTTAGACAAAATTTCGTTTTTGATTCATTTTAATACCGGTTCGTCGTTTTATCCGATGTGTTATAGGCGGCTATACTGATATCGTTTATAATGACAGATCGGTTAATACGACTAAATGGCAAGGTCCCGTATGTTAATTAGCAATTGAAACATTAAGAAAAAAATTCAGAACAAAGCAAGTAAAAATCACTTTAATTTTGAGGTTATAAATCTTAATACAAAACAACTATTAAAAAAAACAGCACTCAGCAGGACACGCATCCAAACTGCGCCTCTTTCTATGTAAACATTTTTTTAATTAATTTTTTCCTAGGATATCCTACAAATATTGACCTTTTACCAAGGTAAGAAGGCTTGCATTAAGCGTACTATAAGTACCCATACCTACTAGGACAACGACATAGAACATTAAATAGATAAGCATATACTTATATATATATATAGAACTCGGTCTGCTCGCAAGGGGATGCCCCTCTTGATCCGTTGGCTCCGCGTCACAGAAAACAACATTCCACGAATTGTAAAAAAAGTTGAAAAAAATTCTTACCAAAAAGTACTTACCATTAGAGAATTAATGGGGGAGGGGGTAATATTTTTGGAAGCGGAATTTTTTTCGTGGGAATTTTTAGGGTTTTTTGGGGGGGATAATTTTTTGAGGGGTGGGGGTGGGATTAGGAAGAGGGGTTTGAGGGACTACGCATAGATAGGTCTCATATTACGATTTTTAAGGAGTAGCGATGAAAAAATTAGGTTTTTCGAATTAACCTGTTAATTTGCAGTTATTCTGCGTTGAATGCAAAAAAAACGCATCTTTCTAGCATGTAAAGTCGTAAATGGGTGATTTTTGGGGGCGTTTTTTCTTTTTTAAGAGGGTTGGCGATGAAAAAAATTAAAGTTTATCGAATTACCCTATTAGTTTGAAGAAATTCTCCACCAAATGCAAAAAACCCCATCTTTCTACCATGAATATAAGTTTTTAAAAGAGTAGTTTAGAGGGTTGTTTTCCCATTTTTTTTGGGGATGGTGATGAAAAATTTTAAGTTTTTCTAATTACCTTCTTAATTTGTAGCTATTAAGCGTCGAATGCAAAAAACCGCATCTTTCTAGCATGAATAGAAGAAACAAAGGTGGTTTTAGGGGTGTTTTTCCCATCGGAATTTGGAATAGGTCCTTTGTCTAAGTTCATTGTGCCAATTTTATGAATGTAGATGCTTTTATATGCATCTAGTTCGGCGGGGTACGGTACCGATTTTAAAAGTTTTAAATTAGAATTTAAAACTTTCTAATTTAAAACTTTTAAAATCGGTACCGAACCTCGCCGAACTAGATGCATATGAAAGCATCTACATTCATAAAATTGGCACAATGAACTAAGACAAAGGACCTATTCCAAACTCCGATTTAATAAGAATTTCAAAATTAAACTGTTAGGATTAAGACTGATTTTGAAATTAAAGCTATTTGGTTTCATGATTTAGTTTGGTTTTTTGTAATTTTTAATTTTATTTTTATTTTGAGATTCTTAACTGTCAAAATCACATCCGATGTAACAAGAAAAAAATTTTCAGAATTAGGATTGAATTGTTGAAATTGAAAACCAATTTAGAAAAATTGAAACGATTTGATTTAGTAAGTCGGTCTTATTTTTGGAAATTAATATTATTTTTGAGATCTTGAACTGTCAAAATCACGTGGTCCAATACTCCAATATCATTGGCCATACACTAGCCAATCACTTAACACGTGATCGATGCTAATTGGTTGACATAGCATTTGGGTAGATTCTTAGAAAGTGTAAATTGTGCACATTCTGTGTGCAGATCGTCACCAAATTAGCAACAAGTAACTACTTTGTAAATAGCTCGGTCCTTACTGTCATATTATCACTTTTTAAGAAGGTACTATTACAATAAGGATTTTCCCGAAAACTCGGCCCTTTCTTACATTTATGTTTTTGGTCGGATATCAATCCTTTTTGTAAGGCTTAAATATACGAAGCCGAAGGCTTCGCACAAAACGCTACGCGTTTTGTTACTCTTCACGTATGCTTTGCGTTTCTTTACGCTTCGCGATACTTTACTCATTTTAGATTCACAAATACAAAGGAGACAGCTTCGCGTTATATAACGTCAACTGGCTCTGCTCGCTTTTTGAAAGGCTTAAACATCAGTATAGTATGGTTGTTATATAATAATGGTGACAATGAGAAATCAAACCCTTTAAAACAAAAAATTGAATGAATTTATATATGTATATATATATATATATATATATATAACGATATTGAGTGCTTTCAAAGTGTTTACACACAGACAATATATAGCGATTATGATTATTATGTGTTCTTTAGTGGAAGCGCCGGGAAGTCTTATTAATTTTTTTTTTGTGGCTAAAATTTGAAATTTTTTTTCAAATTTTTATGGGACCAACTTTGAATCAATCCCTATCCAACAAAAAAATTATCAAAGTCGGACTACTCTGTAAAAAGTTATGCGTGATCATACATAAAAAAAATATATACAGGTTGAATTGAGTACCTCTTTATATATATATAAATATATATATATATATATATATATATATATATATATATATATATATATATATATATATATATATATTATTAACCATCAAATGATTGAGATAAAAACAATTAGATTTAGTGTTAACGAGGGGCTAAATGAATGGAGCTGTAATAAAACATATAATTTTTTATTGTCAGCTGTTACTTTGTGATTTGTCGCTAAAATTCACTGACCTCTATAGTATGGACAGTGATACTTATGGAAAAAAAGGTCAAATTATTGAGTTAGGCTATGTGGAAGACAGCGCCATACAATTCTGAGTATGAGAACTAAATTAAATATATGCTGATAATATACTTACAAGAATTTTACCTTGCATGCAAAGTTACCTTTCAACAGTCCTGCTATAAAAAAATTAGTTCCTCCTTCAGTAAAGAGTGGCGCTGATATATATGCTCTAATGGTGCTAATGGCGGACTGTAGTATCAGTTGTCCATATTATAGAGGTGAGTGCTAAAATTTGACGCTTAACGCTGCGATTTATCGCTACAATATTTTCAGATGGCGGGCATGTTGAATTTTAACCACGTGACCGCATTTGTCGCTAAAAATCAGCGACAACCCACCGTTGAAATTGCACCTTAACTCTCTAACGATTTTCTTAAAAACTCCATCGTTTTGAAGCTATAGAGCCGGTGTTAACACAATTATTCAAAATTTTATGTATTTATAGGGTATAAATGTACGATTTGTATATGTTAGTAGGTATATGAAGAAAGATTCAAATCGCGTTGGAATCTTTTAACATTTTTTAAATTCCATATTAATGAATGTTTAAGTTCTTTACATATACAGACAGTCTGTATAGATGAGTTTATGTGGCGTTCACATCAGAAGATATATAGACAATGTACTAATAATGTAACGGATTTGAACTAGTAACCATTTGGAATACTTTACGTTCCGTGCCCGGATCTATGTATGCTCAAAAACTAACTAAAAGGATTAAATAAAGAAAATCTTTAACTATAAAATATTAATCTCATAAAGACAAGCAACTTTTGTTTGAAACATGCTTTCATGCGCCAAATAATTTTCGCTTATTGAGAACTGACCTGAGGACGGAAAAATATGACAGGCTATTGTGTACAGCGATACAGTAATCCATTTGTTTACATTTAGTTATCATATTTATTATCCCCGGTATATAATATATACCAAGGTATATTAACTTTAGCCCCGATTTTGGAACGGTTGAAAATAGTGATCGCAGAAATAAATTTGTATATAGGTGTCCATAAAATGACCTAATCAGTTCGTCCGTAAACACGATAACTCAAAACAAAAAGAGAATGCGAGTTGAAATTCGTAAGGTCAAGTTCGTGAATGGGCGAAATCGGACCATGTTTGGGCAAAATTGGTAAAACTGATTAACTTTGAAACCGTAAGAGATAGAACAATATGTAAATACAAAATATGTTCCTTTTTTAAAAAACGTTAGTTGTTATTTCACTTGTTTTGAAAATTAGTATTTTTATTGATTACGACGTGCATTTTTCGAATTTTCACTTTGCCACCTCGTATCTTTGCCGCTCGCACCACCATATTGGAAAAATGGCGCCCAAAAACAGTTTTAGACAAAATTTCGTTTTTGATTCATTTTAATACCGGTTCGTCGTTTTATCCGATGTGTTATAGGCGGCTATACTGATATCGTTTATAATGACAGATCGGTTAATACGACTAAATGGCAAGGTCCCGTATGTTAATTAGCAATTGAAACATTAAGAAAAAAATTCAGAACAAAGCAAGTAAAAATCACTTTAATTTTGAGGTTATAAATCTTAATACAAAACAACTATTAAAAAAAACAGCACTCAGCAGGACACGCATCCAAACTGCGCCTCTTTCTATGTAAACATTTTTTTAATTAATTTTTTCCTAGGATATCCTACAAATATTGACCTTTTCCCAAGGTAAGAAGGCTTGCATTAAGCGTACTATAAGTACCCATACCTACTAGGACAACGACATAGAACATTAAATAGATAAGCATATACTTATATATATATATAGAACTCGGTCTGCTCGCAAGGGGATGCCCCTCTTGATCCGTTGGCTCCGCGTCACAGAAAACAACATTCCACGAATTGTAAAAAAAGTTGAAAAAAATTCTTACCAAAAAGTACTTACCATTAGAGAATTAATGGGGGAGGGGGTAATATTTTTGGAAGCGGAATTTTTTTCGTGGGAATTTTTAGGGTTTTTTGGGGGGGATAATTTTTTGAGGGGTGGGGGTGGGATTAGGAAGAGGGGTTTGAGGGACTACGCATAGATAGGTCTCATATTACGATTTTTAAGGAGTAGCGATGAAAAAATTAGGTTTTTCGAATTAACCTGTTAATTTGCAGTTATTCTGCGTTGAATGCAAAAAAAACGCATCTTTCTAGCATGTAAAGTCGTAAATGGGTGATTTTTGGGGGCGTTTTTTCTTTTTTAAGAGGGTTGGCGATGAAAAAAATTAAAGTTTATCGAATTACCCTATTAGTTTGAAGAAATTCTCCACCAAATGCAAAAAACCCCATCTTTCTACCATGAATATAAGTTTTTAAAAGAGTAGTTTAGAGGGTTGTTTTCCCATTTTTTTTGGGGATGGTGATGAAAAATTTTAAGTTTTTCTAATTACCTTCTTAATTTGTAGCTATTAAGCGTCGAATGCAAAAAACCGCATCTTTCTAGCATGAATAGAAGAAACAAAGGTGGTTTTAGGGGTGTTTTTCCCATCGGAATTTGGAATAGGTCCTTTGTCTAAGTTCATTGTGCCAATTTTATGAATGTAGATGCTTTTATATGCATCTAGTTCGGCGGGGTACGGTACCGATTTTAAAAGTTTTAAATTAGAATTTAAAACTTTCTAATTTAAAACTTTTAAAATCGGTACCGAACCTCGCCGAACTAGATGCATATGAAAGCATCTACATTCATAAAATTGGCACAATGAACTAAGACAAAGGACCTATTCCAAACTCCGATTTAATAAGAATTTCAAAATTAAACTGTTAGGATTAAGACTGATTTTGAAATTAAAGCTATTTGGTTTCATGATTTAGTTTGGTTTTTTGTAATTTTTAATATTATTTTTATTTTGAGATTCTTAACTGTCAAAATCACATCCGATGTAACAAAAAAAAAATTTTCAGAATTAGGATTGAATTGTTGAAATTGAAAACCAATTTAGAAAAATTGAAACGATTTGATTTAGTAAGTCGGTCTTATTTTTGGAAATTAATATTATTTTTGAGATCTTGAACTGTCAAAATCACGTGGTCCAATACTCCAATATCATTGGCCATACACTAGCCAATCACTTAACACGTGATCGATGCTAATTGGTTGACATAGCATTTGGGTAGATTCTTAGAAAGTGTAAATTGTGCACATTCTGTGTGCAGATCGTCACCAAATTAGCAACAAGTAACTACTTTGTAAATAGCTCGGTCCTTACTGTCATATTATCACTTTTTAAGAAGGTACTATTACAATAAGGATTTTCCCGAAAACTCGGCCCTTTCTTACATTTATGTTTTTGGTCGGATATCAATCCTTTTTGTAAGGCTTAAATATACGAAGCCGAAGGCTTCGCACAAAACGCTACGCGTTTTGTTACTCTTCACGTATGCTTTGCGTTTCTTTACGCTTCGCGATACTTTACTCATTTTAGATTCACAAATACAAAGGAGACAGCTTCGCGTTATATAACGTCAACTGGCTCTGCTCGCTTTTTGAAAGGCTTAAACATCAGTATAGTATGGTTGTTATATAATAATGGTGACAATGAGAAATCAAACCCTTTAAAACAAAAAATTGAATGAATTTATATATGTATATATATATATATATATATATATATATATATATATATATATATATATATAACGATATTGAGTGCTTTCAAAGTGTTTACACACAGACAATATATAGCGATTATGATTATTATGTGTTCTTTAGTGGAAGCGCCGGGAAGTCTTATTAATTTTTTTTTTGTGGCTAAAATTTGAAATTTTTTTTCAAATTTTTATGGGACCAACTTTGAATCAATCCCTATCCAACAAAAAAATTATCAAAGTCGGACTACTCTGTAAAAAGTTATGCGTGATCATACATAAAAAAAATATATACAGGTTGAATTGAGTACCTCTTTATATATATATAAATATATATATATATATATATATATATATATATATATATATATATATATATATATATATTATTAACCATCAAATGATTGAGATAAAAACAATTAGATTTAGTGTTAACGAGGGGCTAAATGAATGGAGCTGTAATAAAACATATAATTTTTTATTGTCAGCTGTTACTTTGTGATTTGTCGCTAAAATTCACTGACCTCTATAGTATGGACAGTGATACTTATGGAAAAAAAGGTCAAATTATTGAGTTAGGCTATGTGGAAGACAGCGCCATACAATTCTGAGTATGAGAACTAAATTAAATATATGCTGATAATATACTTACAAGAATTTTACCTTGCATGCAAAGTTACCTTTCAACAAGTCCTGCTATAAAAAAATTAGTTCCTCCTTCAGTAAAGAGTGGCGCTGATATATATGCTCTAATGGTGCTAATGGCGGACTGTAGTATCAGTTGTCCATATTATAGAGGTGAGTGCTAAAATTTGACGCTTAACGCTGCGATTTATCGCTACAATATTTTCAGATGGCGGGCATGTTGAATTTTAACCACGTGACCGCATTTGTCGCTAAAAATCAGCGACAACCCACCGTTGAAATTGCACCTTAACTCTCTAACGATTTTCTTAAAAACTCCATCGTTTTGAAGCTATAGAGCCGGTGTTAACACAATTATTCAAAATTTTATGTATTTATAGGGTATAAATGTACGATTTGTATATGTTAGTAGGTATATGAAGAAAGATTCAAATCGCGTTGGAATCTTTTAACATTTTTTAAATTCCATATTAATGAATGTTTAAGTTCTTTACATATACAGACAGTCTGTATAGATGAGTTTATGTGGCGTTCACATCAGAAGATATATAGACAATGTACTAATAATGTAACGGATTTGAACTAGTAACCATTTGGAATACTTTACGTTCCGTGCCCGGATCTATGTATGCTCAAAAACTAACTAAAAGGATTAAATAAAGAAAATCTTTAACTATAAAATATTAATCTCATAAAGACAAGCAACTTTTGTTTGAAACATGCTTTCATGCGCCAAATAATTTTCGCTTATTGAGAACTGACCTGAGGACGGAAAAATATGACAGGCTATTGTGTACAGCGATACAGTAATCCATTTGTTTACATTTAGTTATCATATTTATTATCCCCGGTATATAATATATACCAAGGTATATTAACTTTAGCCCCGATTTTGGAACGGTTGAAAATAGTGATCGCAGAAATAAATTTGTATATAGGTGTCCATAAAATGACCTAATCAGTTCGTCCGTAAACACGATAACTCAAAACAAAAAGAGAATGCGAGTTGAAATTCGTAAGGTCAAGTTCGTGAATGGGCGAAATCGGACCATGTTTGGGCAAAATTGGTAAAACTGATTAACTTTGAAACCGTAAGAGATAGAACAATATGTAAATACAAAATATGTTCCTTTTTTAAAAAACGTTAGTTGTTATTTCACTTGTTTTGAAAATTAGTATTTTTATTGATTACGACGTGCATTTTTCGAATTTTCACTTTGCCACCTCGTATCTTTGCCGCTCGCACCACCATATTGGAAAAATGGCGCCCAAAAACAGTTTTAGACAAAATTTCGTTTTTGATTCATTTTAATACCGGTTCGTCGTTTTATCCGATGTGTTATAGGCGGCTATACTGATATCGTTTATAATGACAGATCGGTTAATACGACTAAATGGCAAGGTCCCGTATGTTAATTAGCAATTGAAACATTAAGAAAAAAATTCAGAACAAAGCAAGTAAAAATCACTTTAATTTTGAGGTTATAAATCTTAATACAAAACAACTATTAAAAAAAACAGCACTCAGCAGGACACGCATCCAAACTGCGCCTCTTTCTATGTAAACATTTTTTTAATTAATTTTTTCCTAGGATATCCTACAAATATTGACCTTTTCCCAAGGTAAGAAGGCTTGCATTAAGCGTACTATAAGTACCCATACCTACTAGGACAACGACATAGAACATTAAATAGATAAGCATATACTTATATATATATATAGAACTCGGTCTGCTCGCAAGGGGATGCCCCTCTTGATCCGTTGGCTCCGCGTCACAGAAAACAACATTCCACGAATTGTAAAAAAAGTTGAAAAAAATTCTTACCAAAAAGTACTTACCATTAGAGAATTAATGGGGGAGGGGGTAATATTTTTGGAAGCGGAATTTTTTTCGTGGGAATTTTTAGGGTTTTTTGGGGGGGATAATTTTTTGAGGGGTGGGGGTGGGATTAGGAAGAGGGGTTTGAGGGACTACGCATAGATAGGTCTCATATTACGATTTTTAAGGAGTAGCGATGAAAAAATTAGGTTTTTCGAATTAACCTGTTAATTTGCAGTTATTCTGCGTTGAATGCAAAAAAAACGCATCTTTCTAGCATGTA
The DNA here is from genome assembly GCA_963920215.1 of Nineta flava. Taxonomy (NCBI): domain Eukaryota; kingdom Metazoa; phylum Arthropoda; class Insecta; order Neuroptera; family Chrysopidae; genus Nineta; species Nineta flava. The sequence goes on from OY986041.1 coordinate 27,280,027, forward strand.
AAGTCGTAAATGGGTGATTTTTGGGGGCGTTTTTTCTTTTTTAAGAGGGTTGGCGATGAAAAAAATTAAAGTTTATCGAATTACCCTATTAGTTTGAAGAAATTCTCCACCAAATGCAAAAAACCCCATCTTTCTACCATGAATATAAGTTTTTAAAAGAGTAGTTTAGAGGGTTGTTTTCCCATTTTTTTTGGGGATGGTGATGAAAAATTTTAAGTTTTTCTAATTACCTTCTTAATTTGTAGCTATTAAGCGTCGAATGCAAAAAACCGCATCTTTCTAGCATGAATAGAAGAAACAAAGGTGGTTTTAGGGGTGTTTTTCCCATCGGAATTTGGAATAGGTCCTTTGTCTAAGTTCATTGTGCCAATTTTATGAATGTAGATGCTTTTATATGCATCTAGTTCGGCGGGGTACGGTACCGATTTTAAAAGTTTTAAATTAGAATTTAAAACTTTCTAATTTAAAACTTTTAAAATCGGTACCGAACCTCGCCGAACTAGATGCATATGAAAGCATCTACATTCATAAAATTGGCACAATGAACTAAGACAAAGGACCTATTCCAAACTCCGATTTAATAAGAATTTCAAAATTAAACTGTTAGGATTAAGACTGATTTTGAAATTAAAGCTATTTGGTTTCATGATTTAGTTTGGTTTTTTGTAATTTTTAATATTATTTTTATTTTGAGATTCTTAACTGTCAAAATCACATCCGATGTAACAAGAAAAAAATTTTCAGAATTAGGATTGAATTGTTGAAATTGAAAACCAATTTAGAAAAATTGAAACGATTTGATTTAGTAAGTCGGTCTTATTTTTGGAAATTAATATTATTTTTGAGATCTTGAACTGTCAAAATCACGTGGTCCAATACTCCAATATCATTGGCCATACACTAGCCAATCACTTAACACGTGATCGATGCTAATTGGTTGACATAGCATTTGGGTAGATTCTTAGAAAGTGTAAATTGTGCACATTCTGTGTGCAGATCGTCACCAAATTAGCAACAAGTAACTACTTTGTAAATAGCTCGGTCCTTACTGTCATATTATCACTTTTTAAGAAGGTACTATTACAATAAGGATTTTCCCGAAAACTCGGCCCTTTCTTACATTTATGTTTTTGGTCGGATATCAATCCTTTTTGTAAGGCTTAAATATACGAAGCCGAAGGCTTCGCACAAAACGCTACGCGTTTTGTTACTCTTCACGTATGCTTTGCGTTTCTTTACGCTTCGCGATACTTTACTCATTTTAGATTCACAAATACAAAGGAGACAGCTTCGCGTTATATAACGTCAACTGGCTCTGCTCGCTTTTTGAAAGGCTTAAACATCAGTATAGTATGGTTGTTATATAATAATGGTGACAATGAGAAATCAAACCCTTTAAAACAAAAAATTGAATGAATTTATATATGTATATATATATATATATATATATATATATATATATATATATATATAACGATATTGAGTGCTTTCAAAGTGTTTACACACAGACAATATATAGCGATTATGATTATTATGTGTTCTTTAGTGGAAGCGCCGGGAAGTCTTATTAATTTTTTTTTTGTGGCTAAAATTTGAAATTTTTTTTCAAATTTTTATGGGACCAACTTTGAATCAATCCCTATCCAACAAAAAAATTATCAAAGTCGGACTACTCTGTAAAAAGTTATGCGTGATCATACATAAAATAAATATATACAGGTTGAATTGAGTACCTCTTTATATATATATAAATATATATATATATATATATATATATATATATATATATATATATATATATTATTAACCATCAAATGATTGAGATAAAAACAATTAGATTTAGTGTTAACGAGGGGCTAAATGAATGGAGCTGTAATAAAACATATAATTTTTTATTGTCAGCTGTTACTTTGTGATTTGTCGCTAAAATTCACTGACCTCTATAGTATGGACAGTGATACTTATGGAAAAAAAGGTCAAATTATTGAGTTAGGCTATGTGGAAGACAGCGCCATACAATTCTGAGTATGAGAACTAAATTAAATATATGCTGATAATATACTTACAAGAATTTTACCTTGCATGCAAAGTTACCTTTCAACAAGTCCTGCTATAAAAAAATTAGTTCCTCCTTCAGTAAAGAGTGGCGCTGATATATATGCTCTAATGGTGCTAATGGCGGACTGTAGTATCAGTTGTCCATATTATAGAGGTGAGTGCTAAAATTTGACGCTTAACGCTGCGATTTATCGCTACAATATTTTCAGATGGCGGGCATGTTGAATTTTAACCACGTGACCGCATTTGTCGCTAAAAATCAGCGACAACCCACCGTTGAAATTGCACCTTAACTCTCTAACGATTTTCTTAAAAACTCCATCGTTTTGAAGCTATAGAGCCGGTGTTAACACAATTATTCAAAATTTTATGTATTTATAGGGTATAAATGTACGATTTGTATATGTTAGTAGGTATATGAAGAAAGATTCAAATCGCGTTGGAATCTTTTAACATTTTTTAAATTCCATATTAATGAATGTTTAAGTTCTTTACATATACAGACAGTCTGTATAGATGAGTTTATGTGGCGTTCACATCAGAAGATATATAGACAATGTACTAATAATGTAACGGATTTGAACTAGTAACCATTTGGAATACTTTACGTTCCGTGCCCGGATCTATGTATGCTCAAAAACTAACTAAAAGGATTAAATAAAGAAAATCTTTAACTATAAAATATTAATCTCATAAAGACAAGCAACTTTTGTTTGAAACATGCTTTCATGCGCCAAATAATTTTCGCTTATTGAGAACTGACCTGAGGACGGAAAAATATGACAGGCTATTGTGTACAGCGATACAGTAATCCATTTGTTTACATTTAGTTATCATATTTATTATCCCCGGTATATAATATATACCAAGGTATATTAACTTTAGCCCCGATTTTGGAACGGTTGAAAATAGTGATCGCAGAAATAAATTTGTATATAGGTGTCCATAAAATGACCTAATCAGTTCGTCCGTAAACACGATAACTCAAAACAAAAAGAGAATGCGAGTTGAAATTCGTAAGGTCAAGTTCGTGAATGGGCGAAATCGGACCATGTTTGGGCAAAATTGGTAAAACTGATTAACTTTGAAACCGTAAGAGATAGAACAATATGTAAATACAAAATATGTTCCTTTTTTAAAAAACGTTAGTTGTTATTTCACTTGTTTTGAAAATTAGTATTTTTATTGATTACGACGTGCATTTTTCGAATTTTCACTTTGCCACCTCGTATCTTTGCCGCTCGCACCACCATATTGGAAAAATGGCGCCCAAAAACAGTTTTAGACAAAATTTCGTTTTTGATTCATTTTAATACCGGTTCGTCGTTTTATCCGATGTGTTATAGGCGGCTATACTGATATCGTTTATAATGACAGATCGGTTAATACGACTAAATGGCAAGGTCCCGTATGTTAATTAGCAATTGAAACATTAAGAAAAAAATTCAGAACAAAGCAAGTAAAAATCACTTTAATTTTGAGGTTATAAATCTTAATACAAAACAACTATTAAAAAAAACAGCACTCAGCAGGACACGCATCCAAACTGCGCCTCTTTCTATGTAAACATTTTTTTAATTAATTTTTTCCTAGGATATCCTACAAATATTGACCTTTTCCCAAGGTAAGAAGGCTTGCATTAAGCGTACTATAAGTACCCATACCTACTAGGACAACGACATAGAACATTAAATAGATAAGCATATACTTATATATATATATAGAACTCGGTCTGCTCGCAAGGGGATGCCCCTCTTGATCCGTTGGCTCCGCGTCACAGAAAACAACATTCCACGAATTGTAAAAAAAGTTGAAAAAAATTCTTACCAAAAAGTACTTACCATTAGAGAATTAATGGGGGAGGGGGTAATATTTTTGGAAGCGGAATTTTTTTCGTGGGAATTTTTAGGGTTTTTTGGGGGGGATAATTTTTTGAGGGGTGGGGGTGGGATTAGGAAGAGGGGTTTGAGGGACTACGCATAGATAGGTCTCATATTACGATTTTTAAGGAGTAGCGATGAAAAAATTAGGTTTTTCGAATTAACCTGTTAATTTGCAGTTATTCTGCGTTGAATGCAAAAAAAACGCATCTTTCTAGCATGTAAAGTCGTAAATGGGTGATTTTTGGGGGCGTTTTTTCTTTTTTAAGAGGGTTGGCGATGAAAAAAATTAAATTTTATCGAATTACCCTATTAGTTTGAAGAAATTCTCCACCAAATGCAAAAAACCCCATCTTTCTACCATGAATATAAGTTTTTAAAAGAGTAGTTTAGAGGGTTGTTTTCCCATTTTTTTTGGGGATGGTGATGAAAAATTTTAAGTTTTTCTAATTACCTTCTTAATTTGTAGCTATTAAGCGTCGAATGCAAAAAACCGCATCTTTCTAGCATGAATAGAAGAAACAAAGGTGGTTTTAGGGGTGTTTTTGCCATCGGAATTTGGAATAGGTCCTTTGTCTAAGTTCATTGTGCCAATTTTATGAATGTAGATGCTTTTATATGCATCTAGTTCGGCGGGGTACGGTACCGATTTTAAAAGTTTTAAATTAGAATTTAAAACTTTCTAATTTAAAACTTTTAAAATCGGTACCGAACCTCGCCGAACTAGATGCATATGAAAGCATCTACATTCATAAAATTGGCACAATGAACTAAGACAAAGGACCTATTCCAAACTCCGATTTAATAAGAATTTCAAAATTAAACTGTTAGGATTAAGACTGATTTTGAAATTAAAGCTATTTGGTTTCATGATTTAGTTTGGTTTTTTGTAATTTTTAATTTTATTTTTATTTTGAGATTCTTAACTGTCAAAATCACATCCGATGTAACAAGAAAAAAATTTTCAGAATTAGGATTGAATTGTTGAAATTGAAAACCAATTTAGAAAAATTGAAACGATTTGATTTAGTAAGTCGGTCTTATTTTTGGAAATTAATATTATTTTTGAGATCTTGAACTGTCAAAATCACGTGGTCCAATACTCCAATATCATTGGCCATACACTAGCCAATCACTTAACACGTGATCGATGCTAATTGGTTGACATAGCATTTGGGTAGATTCTTAGAAAGTGTAAATTGTGCACATTCTGTGTGCAGATCGTCACCAAATTAGCAACAAGTAACATCTCCTCGGAGAATAATTGCAATTAGCTAATTCATACTGATGATGACTACTTTGTAGTCGAAATACGTATTTATAAAATTAAAAAAATTTTGCTTTAGGAAATTGGTCTTAAACTCGGCCTTGCGCACTACCGTGCTCTATATATATATATATATATATATATATATATATATATAGAGCACGGTAGTGCTCTATATATATATATATATATATATATATATATATATATATATATATATATATATATATATATATATTTATATATATATATTTATATATATATTAACCTGGCAGTTGAACACGTATTTTGTAATGAAACTAAGTTATCTGTGATAGTGGAATTGAACAAATTATGTCATGTTTCTAAGACAACGAAATATTGATATCTAGAGCAAGGTAGTGCGTAAGGCCGAGTTTTAAGGGACACATTCGGACTTTTCACTACAGTGCTATTATACCTTAATTTAGGCTCATTTTTTAGGTGCTGTATCTTTTGAACGAAAAGAGCTACAGTGTTGATATTTCGAATATAGATACTTTACGGAATTATACGAAACAGTTTTTTCAATCAACGTTACCGAATTAACCGTTAAAAAATTATTTCACTTCAAAAACGCAAAATTCGGGGGAACACCCACAATTCTTGGTAACTAATAGATCAATATTCTATGATACTTCCAGATATGCTGTAAAATTGATGTTTGGCATAACAGGTAGCTGTAGTACCCAAACCGACGGTAAAATTGCGAAAACTGGAAATTTGTATCGGAAAGGCGGAAAATTTAACAATTTTTTGTTTTAATTAAACTTAAGACTGCATCATTAGTCAACATCCATGTAGAAAACATAAAAATGAACAATTTGATATATACCTAATAATTTCTTATAACATATAGAAATAGTCATAGCAATTTGAATACAGCAGTTTGCGTTTATTATTAATAGTTAAGCACATATGATTACAATTAGTTGTTGGATGGGTGACCCAACACTGTGTGAAGTTGTTTTTTTTTATACGTTTATTATCGTAATTTTGTAAACATTAATTTATATTCTCATTTTATTTTAACTTTTTTATTATATTTTGCATTGATTAATTATTATTTATTACTAGCATTACCCGTTGCAGCTGTGCCCGCAAAAATTTTTTAAAGCCCTTATAACCAGGCCTTTATGCTAGAATGATGCGGTTTTTTGCATTCGACGTGAAATTGCTTCAAACTGACGAGAAAAATCGGTAAACTTCAATTTTTTCAGTGCAACCACCCGGAAAATCGGAAAAACATCCTCCAAAATATCGTTTTTCTGTTCTATAAATGCTAGAAAGATGAAATTTTCACTAATCGACCCGAAATAACGTCAAATTAACATAATATTTTGAAAAATTTCATTACCTACATCGCAACTACACCGAAAATGAGAAAAACATCCCTAAAACTGACCTTTTCACTTCTATTCATGATAGAAAGATATTTTTTTTCCATTCGACGTGGAACAGGTTCAAAATAACAGAATTATTTGAAGGAAGAAAATTTTTCCATCACAACCCTTCAAACTTGGGAAAAACACCCCCAAAACCAACCTTTTTGTTCTATACATGCTGCTACAAGATGCAGTTTTTTGCAATCGACGCTTAATAGCTACAAATTAGGAAGTTATTTCGAAAAACTTAATATTTTTTATTGCAACCTCCCGAAAAATCGAAAAAACACCCCCCAAAAAGATGGAATTTTCACCAATCGACCCGAAATAAAGTCAAGTTAACAGTTAACACTTTGAAAAATTTCATTACCTACATCGCATTCCACCACCACCCAATTAATTAGAGTAAAATTGCCATTTCACTTCTTTATAAAGTCAAATTAACAGATTACTTTGAAAAATTTCATTACCTATATCGCAAACCTCTGAAAATGGGAAAAACACCCCGTAAACTGCCTTAAGGCATTTTGTTCACACTAAAAATATGACCGCTAGAGAGATTTATGTATTCTAAGGAAATTCGCTAAGTTGACGCAGCTCCTGCGTAACGAATTTTTTTTTGTGACGCGGAGCCAACGGGTACAAGTCATTTCTTCGAATCCGAGCTGCCAATCGCCGTATTATCTTTGTTATATATATCCAAACTATTATCTTTGTTAAATATATCAACACTATTGCATGCAGCACTTTGTTGTGGAATATGATTGTTCAAAGACTGTTACGTTGATAATCAATTATCTGAAGAAGATAACATCGATTAGTTTAGAAGTCATAATCGAAACAAATCAAGTAACATCTTATATATACTAAATTTTATATAGTTATTTTAATAAAAATATATCACTCTTATTTCACATTAATTTGGGGCCTTTTATTAAAAAGGCCTACGATCGATGATTATTATTATCAATAATCCAATGTATATAATTTACGCTTTCTTTTCAGTTTTCTTTGGCAATAACACTGCTTGTATATTTGGTAATACACCACCTTGGGCAATTGTTACACCAGATAATAATTTATTTAATTCTTCATCATAACGAATTGCTAATTGTAAATGACGAGGTATAATACGAGTTTTCTTGTTATCATTAGGGGTAAATTGATTAAATGTAAGAAAAAATTTGGTTGAAATAATATTTCTTAAGTTTTCTTTAGTATGTTTTTATTAAAATTTTATTTATAACGTGGTAAGTTTTAAAATATTTGAAATCATCAAAAATTACGCAGGAGCTGCTTCATCTTCAAGCGAATTTCCTTCAAATACATAAATCACTTTCTAGCGGTCACTATTTTATTTCCTTTCAGGAAATTCGCTAAACAACTTACCGCGTTATATAAAATTATAGAAACATACTACAAAAATTTTACTTTAAGAAAACTTATTACGTAATAAATTTCAACCAAATTTTTTCTGATATTTAAACAATTTACCCCTAATTAATGTTTATCGTAGATTTAAAAATTTGGTAATTAAATTATAATTTTATAAATTGCCATATATATATGTATAAGTAAACTACCTTGTAGAAAACATAAATCAATGAGTCTTTTTTGTCTGTTTATTAACAAATTAATTCATTAATTCTTGAATAATATCGGGGTAAAAACTGCCAGAGTGATTACAGACATATATATATATATATATATATATATATATATATATATATATACACACACATGTATATATATATAAATTGGTGATTTTCGACATCTATTAGCTATGATCGATGAACATTTTTGCTATACTATAAAGCTGAAAGTGAAGCTGACTGACTCATGCTAGAAAGTTGCGGTTTTTGGCATTCGACAGGAACTTGCTTGAAACCGACGGAAAAAATCGGAAAACTTCAATTTTTTCGTTGCAACTCCCCGGAAAATCAAAAAAACACCACCCAAAATAACGTTTTTCAGTTCTTTACATGCTGAAATGATGGGATTTTCACCAATCGACCCGAAATAAAGTGAAGTTAACAGAATACTTTAAAAAATTATATTTCCTACATCGCAAATAGCTACAAATTAAGAAGGTAATTAGAAAAATTTAAAACTTTTCCTCACCACTCCCAAAAAAGATGGGAAAACAACCCCCTAAAGTTCTATTCATGGTAGAAAGATGGGGTTTTTTGCATTTGGTGGTATACAATAAACATACAAGTGTTACACATTTAATTGTTTTACCTCAGAACTCCGTCATTTATGAACCAATTTTCAATTTTTTTGTTTTAAAGGGTTTGATTTCTCATTGTCACCATTATTATATAACAACCATACTATACTGATGTTTAAGCCTTTCAAAAAGCGAGCAGAGCCAGTTGACGTTATATAACGCGAAGCTGTCTCCTTTGTATTTGTGAATCTAAAATGAGTAAAGTATCGCGAAGCGTAAAGAAACGCAAAGCATACGTGAAGAGTAACAAAACGCGTAGCGTTTTGTGCGAAGCCTTCGGCTTCGTATATTTAAGCCTTACAAAAAGGATTGATATCCGACCAAAAACATAAATGTAAGAAAGGGCCGAGTTTTCGGGAAAATCCTTATTGTAATAGTACCTTCTTAAAAAGTGATAATATGACAGTAAGGACCGAGCTATTTACAAAGTAAATAGCTCTAGACTTTATATAATAGTTCCTTCTTAAAAAGTGATGATATGACAGTAAGAACCGAGCTATTTACAAAGTAAATAGCTCTAGACTTTATATAATAGTTCCTTTAAAAAGTGATGATATGGAAGAAAGGACCGATCTATTTACAAAGTAAATAGCTCTTGACTTCATATAATAATAGTTGCTTCTTAAAAAGTGATGATATGGGAGAAAGGACCGAGCTATTTACAAAGTAAATAGCTCCAGACTTCATATAATAGTTGCTCTTTAAAAAGTGATGATATCCCATTAAAGAGCCGAGCTATTTACAAAGTATATAGCTCGGTAAACTATTAACTAAAACAATTAATGAGGGGTAAATTAATTAAATGTAAGAAAAAAATTTGGTTGAAATTTATTTCGTAAGTTTTTCCTTAAGTATGTTTTTAAAATTTTATAACGCGGCAAGTTATAAAATATTTGAAATCATCAGAAAAAATAACTTGCCGCGTTCTATAAAATTTGAAAAACATACTAAGGGAAAACTTACGAAATAAATTTCAACCAAATTTTTTCTTACATTTAATCAATTTACCCCTCATTAATTGTTTTAGTTAATAGTTTACCGAGCTATTTACTTTGTAAATAGCTCGGCTCTTTAATGGGATATCATCACTTTTTAAAGAGCAACTATTATATGAAGTCTGGAGCTATTTACTTTGTAAATAGCTCGGTCCTTTCTTCCATATCATCACTTTTTAAGAAGGAACCATTATATAAAGTCTAGAGCTATTTACTTTGTAAATAGCTCGGTCCTTACTCTCATATCATCACTTTTTAAGAAGGAATTATTACATTTAGGATTTTCCAGAAAACTCGACCCTTTTTTACATTTATGCTTTTGGTCGGATTGTTTTTATTATCAATACAGATCGAAATATATGGCTGTGTGTGAAAGACAGCCAAACAGTCAACATCTTTAAAGAACACTCTTGAAATTAGAACTTTTGTAAATTATACACATAATATTTGAAATCGTAAATAAATTGTTAAAGTTAAAACGTATTTACTTCATTGAATAAACGAACTCGGGCAAACCGCTACATTTGGTGTCAGGTGTTTGGGGTAAATTGAGAAAGAATATATTTATTAAAAAAAAAATGACAACTTTAAATAATTTAACCGTCGCTCAGTTGAGAAGTGAACTGGAAGAAAGGGATCTTGATAGCGGCGGCAAGAAGGGGGCATTGGTTCAACGGTTGCGGGAAGCATTTGTTGAAGAAGGAATGGACCCAGAATTATGGATTCTGAAAGACCAAAATGTCAAGAAAAAGGAAACGATACAAAAGGCCATGAAAGACGATCTACAAGCAAGTCAAAATGCCATGAAAGACGATTTACAAGCAAGTTTAAATGCCATGAAAGACGATTTACAAGCAAGTCAAAATGCCATGAAAGATGATTTACAAAATGCCATGAAAGAAGAGTTACACACAGTTCAAAATTCCATCGATGTTGCTTTACAATCTATAGAAGTCTTCGATGATAGATTCAAACAGATGAAAACCAGAATCCTAGAGCTAGAAGCTTGATTCGTAGCAACGTCAAGCAGTGAAATATAGGAAACTCGTGAGAGGGAAGCGGTAGTTATTAACAGTGCTTCAAGGTGTAAACACGGAAGGAAACAACACACATAACCACCACCCTTTGATGGATAAACATCATGGACTAACTACTCTGTACAGTTTGAAGATGCTGCTGCTAGTAACGAGTGGTCAGATTATCGGAAAGCAGTAGAACTTAGTGTGGCCTTGAGAGGGGATACTACAGATATGTTGCAAACTTTGTCACCGACGGACCGAAACGATTACAATCTGTTGAGCGGTCGTCTGAAACTCCGGTTTGCAAATTCCCATTTGGAACACGTTTATCATTCCCAACTAAAGAATCGTATCCAAAAACAAAATGAAACGTTGTAAGAATTTGAAGGTGAGGTCGCTCGACTCGTTCGACTAACATACGTTACGGCATCAGAAGAAATTCGACGCCATATGGTTTAGCCATAGATGGTTTCATCGGTGGACTTGGGATAGTGAGACTAGGCAAGCGCTTACACTCGCGCGCCCAAAGAAATTGAATGACGCTTTGTCTCAAGCATTGGAGTTTGAGGCTGCGAAGCAAAGGGAATCCAGGTCAACACGTGTACGTACCTTAACTATAGATTACACCACTCAGGAGGAGATGTTGAGAATAGTGTTGCAAGAATTCGTCGGGAGCCAAAAAGATCCATGAGGGCCAATTCGTTGTTGGAACTGTGGGAAACTTGGCCACATCCGAAGATGGTGTAAGGAGAGAATTAAAAAAGCATCAGCACCGACTGCTTCGGAAAACTAAATAGGGCCGTCGCAAAGCGGTGAACGCCGACCTGTAGCCAACAAGCCCCATGGAAAATAGCCCAAGTGGTATCTTGGAAAACATGAGACAACAGCGTATATGTGGATGGCCTGATTGATGGGAGACCGTATTCCTTTCTGTTGGATACAGGTGCGACTAAAACAATAGTGAGGTCAAACGTCCTCACCAATGACCGGGTAGCTCCTAGTAAAGGGAGATTGCGCACTGCAACAGGAAAGGCAGCCACTACTTAGGGTGAAGTTGATGTCAACCTAACCATCGGAAGTAAAAGTTTTAAACACGAGAAGGTGCTGGTAGCTGATATTGAGGACAGTTTAATTCTCGGGTGAAGAAATGTGGGTGGTGAAGAACTTATATTGCATCACAAAGGTGAAGCAAGCGCCCGCATAATTTTGACAGATAACGTGATTATTCCTGAAAGAACCGAGATGATCGTGGAAGCTCGAACAGGAGGAGGTGCTCGTCAGGGAAGTGTTATGTTGTTCAGATCCCGAGCTAAAGAAGAGCTGGTCGGTAAGGAAATAACAATTGGAAGAACGTTGTCACGAATACGGAGGACTGTGCCCGTGAGAGTGATGAATCTCAACCATCACTCTGTGGCGCTTAAAAAAGGAATCGTTTTAGACGAATGTGAGCCAATTTCATCGATAGTAAAAGCTGACCAATGACAAATCATCCAGACATCTTAACGACCAATAAGTCGAGTCCCTCAAACAACTGCTTCGCGGGTACCAAAACACCTTTGCTGTAGGCAATGGATTAAGGGGCAGGACTGATATTGTGAAGCATGAAATTGACACTGGCGATACACGACCTATCCGACAAGCAGCACGACGATTACCATTAGCAAAGAGAGAAGAAGCCGACAAAATTATCAATGATATGCAGAAACAGGGCATTATAGAACCATCTAGCAGTCCTTGGTCTTCTCCAGTAGTGCTGGTCAAGAAAAAGGACGGTTCAACAAGATTCTGCGTCGATTATCGTCAATTAAATAATATCACTAAAAAGGACAGCTACCCTCTGTCCAGGATTGACGATACCCTAGACACTCTTGCTGGATCACAGTATTTTTCAACATTGGATCTAAAGAGTGGTTATTGGCAGGTCGACATGGCACCTAAGGATCGAGAGAAAACCGCATTCACAGTTGGTTCTGAATTTTGGCAGTTTACAGCCATGCCATTCGGACTCAATGCGCCAGCGACGTTCGAACAACTAATGGAGACCATGCTGGCAGGACTATCCTGGAAAACTTGCCTAGTGTACCTGGACGATATAATTGTTGGAAAATCATTTGTAGACCACTTAAGGAATCTGAAGAAAGTGTTTCAACGATTGAGTAAAGCTGGTCTTAAACTGAACCCGAAGAAATGTCATCTTCTTCAAAGACAAGTGCAATATCTAGGTCTGTTGATAGTGGAAAAGTAAAATCAATAAAGGAGTGGCCAAGGCCACGAAACAAGCATGAATTGGGAAGCTTTTTGGGATTATGCACTTACTATCGTCGATGTGTCATTGGTTTTGCTAACCTCGCAAAGCCATAAACTCGTTTAACTGAAAATGATAGAAAGTACCTATGGGATGAAGAATGTCAAAGAGCATTTCAAGCTCTGAAATATGCATTGTGTTCTGCGCCTGTTCTGAGTTATCCCTCGTCCAATGAATTGTTTATCTTGGACACAGACGCAAGTAATGTCGGGATTGGTGGAGTATTGTCCCAGGCCCAGAATGGACAGGAAAGGGTCATATCTTACTTCAGTAAAACGTTGTCCAAGCCAGAAAGAAATTATTGTGTGACTCGACGTGAACTTCTGGCTGTAGTTAAATCCATAGAGCATTTTTATAAATACCTCTACGGCAGAAACTTTTTATTGAGAACGGATCACGCAGCCCTGAAATGACTTCTACAATTCATAAATCCGGAAGGACAAGTAGTTAGGTGGATAGAGAGGCTACAGGAATTCGATTTGACTATCCAACATCGACCAGGAACCACGCATCGTAATGCTGACGCCTTGTCTAGGAGACCATGCACAGAGGATTGCAGGCATTGTAGTAGAACAGAAGAACGGGAAGCCGACTCAGATGTGAAGATTTTAACGGAAGACAAGTGGAATGGCACGGAAGAGAGATGGCTGCCTAAGGAACTCCAGAAGGACCAGGAAGCAGATCCAGATTTAAAGATGGTAATTGCATGAAAGACAAGCGCCAATAGACCATCCTGGGAAACAGTTTCTCCACATTCCGTGAATGTGAAAGCTTATTGGGCTCAATGGAACTCCTTAGCATTGGATGATGGTATGCTGGTCCGTGTGGTTGATGATGTGAATGGGGACGTAAGGAAGAGACAAGTTATTGTTCCCCAAAGCAAGTAGCCGAAGTTCTGAACGAGATTCATGGCGGGACCAGTGGAGGACATTTGGGAGTCAATAGAACTCTAGCCAAAGTACGGGAACGGTTCTATTCGGTACACTACAAATCTGATGTTCAAGATTGGTGTCGTAAATGTACTGTGTGTGCAGCAAGCAATGGGCCCCAGAAACGTCCTAAGTATCCCATGCGCCAATACAACGTCGGAAACCCATTTGAAAGGATTGCTGTTAATGTTGCTGGACCGTTTCCAGAATCTGACCCGGGAAATTAATACATCGTGGTTGTAATGGATTATTTTAGTAAATGGGTAGAAGCGTATGCAGTGAAGAATCAGGAGGCTAGAACCATTGCTGATGTTCTAGTAAAGGAATGGATATGTCGATTCGGAGTGCCCATGAAGCTCCATTCAGATCAAGACAGGAACTTATTCGAGTCGGAATTATTCCAGAACGTTTGTACGACCTTGAATCCACAAGACAAGAACAACCGCTTTGTTTCCTCAATCGGATGGAATGGTGGAACGAATGAACCGAACCATCAACCGACACTTAGCCAACGTGGTTTTAGATCATCAACGAGACTGGGATACGTTTTTACACATATTCCTTTTCGCTTATCGCTCGTCGGTTCATGAAAGTACTGGTCAAACACCAGCTAGTATCATCATGGGAAGAAAACTTCGTTTACCCTGTGATCTCATGTTTGGTCGTCCACCCGGAGACAACGAAGCCGGAGAGGACTATGTCAGCACCCTTCGCAATCGTATGAGTGATGTCCACGAACGGGTACGCTACAACATCCAACAGTCTAGCGATCGAATGAAGGAGTACTACGACCTAAAGGCTGAGAAAGATGGTTATCAACCTGGAGATTTGGTATGGCTCTACAACCCACAACGCCGACGAGGAGTCTCACCCAAGCTACAGAACAAATGGAAAGGACCATATGAGGTTAAGAAACGAATCAATGATGTCATTTATCGTTTGAAGAAGGGTCAAGGAAAACCGCGTATAGTCCATTTCAATCGGTTGGCCCCTTACGAAGAAAATAAAGAAACCTTCCGAGTCGAAAGGTCTAAGAAGGGGGCAGTGTAACGAATATTAACCTAGCAGTTGGCCATGTATTTTGGAACGAAACTAAGTTACCTGTGATAGTGGAATTGAACAAATTATGTCATTATGTCATATATATATATATATATATATATATATATATATATATATATATATATATATATATATATATATATATATATATATACATAGTAGCGTTTTGCCCGAGTTCGTTTATTCAATGAAGTAAATTCTTTTTAACTTTAACAATTCATTTACGATTTCAAATATTATGTGAATAATTTACAAAAGTTATAATTTCAAGAGTATTCTTTAATGTAAATTATATTTAGAGTCGAAGATGAATTTAAAAAAAAAAAAACAATTTTATTTCAACTATTTTAAATTATTCATACAAATGAAATTACAAAAACTATATTAAAGTTTTACGATAGTAAGTATTCAATAATCAAATCACTATTACTATAATTCGAACACAGGTCAAAACCTATTAGTGGTTGAACTGCTTGTTGCATCGGTTTCCGTTTGTTAAGAATTCGTTGAATGTACCGGGTGTACCATAGAAGGGAATGATGCGTCAATAAGGGGTTTATGAATAGGAAAAGCCATATTTGTTTTTCTAGAAGATTTGTTTAAATTTAGTTTGTTTTCAAATAGTTGAATTTCTTTCTTTATGTTTTCAAGTTCAAAATTGTTTTGATTTGTTTCAATATTCAATGTAATTTCTTCTACGAAAACAGGGTGTGAGTTCGTATCACTGACGTCTACAGAGTTTAGAGTTCTTGGCCTGCTAAACTGTGCTTCTAACGATGTACGTTTGTTACTACGGATAATTTAAAAGGAAGTTTTGGCATAGGAGCGAATTAGCAATTGTTTAAAAGAAAAATTTACTTACAGTTGAATGATTGTCCGCTTCCACATTGTTTTATCAATTAGGATTTCAATGCTCAACCAATTTCCAATTTTGATGAAAACTACTTAATTCGATCTGCTTTCGAATCGTTGAGAGTTGAACCAATGTTGCTTACTAGCTTCGTACAATTTGTCACATATAATTTATTTATTTGTTGGTAAGTTTCGTTCCATTAAGTATTGAAATACACTCGTAAATTTTTCGTTGATTTTTGTACTACTTTAATTTACGATGGACGCGATAGTGTCGAAATGTCTACACTATCCTACCGGCTGGGCCAATTATATTTAGAGTCGAAGATGAATTTAAAAAAAAACAATTTTATTTCAACTATTTTAAATTATTCATTCAAATGAAATTACAAAAATTATATTAAAGTTTTACAATAATAAGTATTCAGTTATTACTATTATTCGAACACAGGTCAAAACCTATTAGTGGTTGAGCTGCTTGTTGCATCGGCTTTTATACTGTTTGCCAAATATAAGGCCATGACGTCACTGGATGTAAGATAAACATATTTTGGTCAAGTAAATGCATGTGTGTGGTATTAGTGTTGTTGAGGCTAGATAACACCAGGATACATGACACATACATATATATATATATATATATATATATATATATATAAACTAGCTGACCCGGCGAACTTCGGACCGCCTTATAATTAATAAATGCTGTGTTTAGTTACTAGCCGAGTTTTCTATCTATCTTTCTATATATCAATCTATCTATCTATCTATGTATGTATATATCTATCTATCAATCTGTCTGTCTATCTATCTATATTTTTTTTCGGGAGGGGGGAAATGCATCATGCACTATAAGGCATCATGCCCTACTCGTGTCGGACAGGGCAAATGGCCCTTACCGACTAAAACCCTAACCTCTTTCCTCATAAATTTACCTTCCCGTGGTACAACCGCTAGGTATTACTTCGCGAGAAGGCTTAAGCAGTGGCTTCTTCCTCCAACTAAGTAAGCTATACGTTATCTGATATTCTGCTACGCTACTAGGGGTTCCTGCTGCGTTCTTCCTTACGCAGCTCCTTCAGAACAGTTGCTGCATAGTTACTGATGGCCATCCATTCTACTTCTCCTGATAGCATACCTTCACTTAAATTGTCTAAGGATATAGTATGACCCAGAATTCCTTCTAGATGGCTTCGATGGTAAAAGAATCGCGTACACTCGATTACAAGAGGAGGATGCAGAATACATGTTCTGCATCCTCCACTTGACCTTTACATTTCGGGCATTCCGGGGATTCCGCTACTTTTTACATGTGAAGGTAAGCTCTAAAGCATCCATGCCCAGAGAGAAGCTGCCTCAAGTAATAGTTGACGTCACCATGTTCACGATTCACAAAATGTGCACTTGTGGAATTAGGCGATGTGTCCACCTTCCCTTGGTCGATGCATCCCATAGTATCTTCAGCCAATATTTCAAGGGGGAGCATCTCGGCAATAACACATGCAGCGTCCTGAGATACTGTTCGGTAGGTACGGTTCAATCTGTAGACTGATGAGAGTTTCCTTCGGAATACATTTGTCTTTAGTGCATCAGCCCAGATAGCGATTTCATATGTGAGTACATATGTTATCACTGACGCCAGCAACTTCCTTCTCCTCTGTTTTCGACCTCCGACGATTGGCATTAGTCTGGACAGTGTAGCTCTGACTGTAGAAGCTTTGGTACTTGCATATTCTATGTGTTGCCTAAAGCTCAGTCTTGCGTCTATCATAACTCCCAAATAACGGATGTAGGGTTGAGTGGTCAGATCGTGGTCTCCCATTTGTAACGTAGTCGTTTCTACTAGTTTTCTGCCAGTAATAAGCACGGCCTCGGTTTTATGTGCTGCTAGATCCAAGCCGGCTGAATCCATCCATCTGCGGATTATTGCAAAGGTTTCCTCGAAGATGTAGTTTATTTTCCTCCAGATGTTTCGAAACGACTACGATGGCCACGTCATCTGCGAATGCCACAAGCTGAGTTTCACTTGGTAAGACAAGTTTTAGCAATTCGTCGTACATTTTGTTCCATAGAAGTGGGCCGAGAACTCAGCCTTGAGGCACTCCACCAGTCACACTCTACCATTATAACCGTCTTCTGTATCGTACTGGAGAATTTTGTTCGTGAAGTAGCTGGCCACCATCTTTTGCAGATATCCCGGTCCCTCCATCCTATAGAGAGCACTCATTATGGAATCCCACCTGGTGGAATTAAAAGCATTTTTAACGTCCAAGGCTACCACTAGACAGTACTGCATGGTGCCTTTCCTCCATCGTTTGCCAGCTATTGCAACTCTGGCGGTTTCAACTACTAAGTCGATGGCATCGAGGATGGATCTTCCTTTACGGAAGCCGTACTGGTTTTGAGCCATGTTTTTTTCGGCAAAGGATTCTATTCTCCTGTGTACAATGCGTTCTAATATTTTACCCGCTGTGTCTAGCATTCAGAGCGGACGGTTAGAAGAAGGTTCGTCTGGAGGCTTTCTTGCCTTAGGTAGAAAACAAGTCGTTGCTGTTTCCACTGTGCGGGGAACGTATCCTACTTCAGGCATGAGTCATATATGTCCTGGAACATACTAGGTGGTGGATGGCCGCTTTAAGTGCAACGTTGGAAATCCCACCTGGTCCCGGGGCCTTAGTGTTCACCAACTCTACCACAGGCTTCTATCAGTTCTTTCTCAGTAAATCTCTCTATCTGTGTATCTATCTATCTATGTATCTACCTATCTATCTACTTATATATCTATCTATCTACAAAAAAATAGATATCTAGCTATAAAAAAATAGGGGTTAGTGATTGAATTGTGAAAATTTTGGATTGTATATATTTTTTAATGCCACATATTTTAAGCCAAAAAAATAACAAATTTTTCTATAAAAAAAAATGTTTAGGGTGGACCAAAAAACACATACAACCTTCTTTTTGCGTCGGGTTAAAAAAGAACAAAATTATAAAGTTTGTATATTATTATTTTGAGGAATTTTTTTGTTATTATTATTTTCAGTTTCTGATAAAGATTCTTCATTACGACGTATTTACACGATGTATTTCATTACGACCCTCGCCTGGGAACTATTTCTAGAAAGTTGAGATCTTGATCTTTTGGGCATTTAACAAAATTTAAACTGCCTTTGAACTAAATTATTTGCTTAACTGTTGAACAGGAATTACCTATCTTAATTTCAGTTTAATTTACTTCTTATACAAACGACTTCAACACACCACTTGTGAGAGGATATAAAAATTACACTATGCCACTTATCAGATATACAGGATCACCCTTATCACTTAGGGGTATGAAAAATAGATTACGACCGATTCTCAGACCTACCGAATATACATATAAAATTTCATAAACGTAGATCAAGCCGTTTCGGAGGAGTATGGCTACTAACATTGTAACACGAGAATTTTATGTATATAGATATATAGGTTGTGATTATGTTGTGATATATATATATATATATATATATATATATATATATATATATATATATATATATATATATATATATACATAGACCGTTTTCAAAAGCATTTCTAGAGAATCAATGTTGAATAAATAAAATATTCACTATAAAACCATACATACACATACAAACTGAATATCTGGACTGGAATATTGGGGGACCATAGGATAATTTTTTTTTGACGGATGTTTAGATTCTCAAAAATATTTGAGTTTGTTACGAAATAATAATATTTTGAAATAAACTTTCCAGGAACGTCTTATGAGTGGTTTTGGAATCTTCAAATGGCCAGCCAGATCGCCAGATCTATCTCCTAACGACTTTTTTGTGGGGTTTTCTCAAAACACAGATCTATTCGCGGAATAAGATTGAAAATTTGCAACAATTAAGGCTAAGATAGTTGACAATTGTGAGAATATTTGTCGAATTCTATTTTTTTCTTTTTGTGGTTTTATTTTTCTTTTAATTTGTGTGGATTGTTGTTTTATGTTATACCGTTAATAGAATACTATCATTTATTTTCAAACATTCCACATACAAATAATAAGGGATATTCAAAAAAGAATTGTTAGAAGTAATGCTAAGCTTCTTTGTTAAGCATATTGTGTATAGTATTTCTTCTTGAAAAATCAAAAGCGTTAGACTAATTTTAACAACAATTAAAATATTTGTTTACATTTTATTTTAGTTGATTTTATTCATTTTTTACAGTATCGTAAGGATTGTTTTCACACCTCAACAAAAAGTTCAGGTTATTAAATGGTTTTACGGTGGGAATTCTCCAGCAGAATGTAAGGCAATGTTTGAACTCAATATCCTGAATCGATCTACACCTTGCCTTCAGACAATTCGCAACATCATTGGCGCATTTGACAATTTCTGTTGTGTAAATGGCTGTAGAAAATGCCACCCTTAAAAAGAAAAACCTGGGGAGAAAATTGAGGAATTAGAAAGGCAGGAATCTGCAGGAATCTGCAGTATGTTGGAAATAAAAGATACTCAATCAGTACGTGATGTGGCTGAGATAGTGGGTATTAGCCATGAAACTGTTCGCAAAGTTTGGCGGAAAAATGGCCTTACACCTTTCAAATATTTCAAATATCAGGAGGTATTTCCCGCAGACCATGCTCGTAGAATGGAATTTTGTGAAGTGGTGATGGAAAGGTCTAATCAGGATGTTAATTTTGTAAAAAATATTCTCTTTACTGATGAGTCAACATTTTCATTGCATGGAAAACACAATCCTTCCATTGTACGTTATTGGGCTCGGAAAAAACAACAGCAATATTTTAATGTCCGTTTTGTTACTCTTCACGTATGCTTTGCGTTTCTTTACGCTTCGCGATACTTCACTCATTTTAGATTCACAAATACAAAGGAGACCGCTTTCACGTTCCCAGTTCCACGTTGAATAAAAAAAAACCTGTTCGTTCTAACATGAAAAGGGCAGTTTTAGGGTTTTTTTTCTTCTTTTTGGGGATTGCGATGTAGGTTGTGAAATTTTCGTGGTATTCTGTTAATTTTACTTTATTTTGGGTCGATTGGTGAAAATCCCATTTTTCTGCCATGAATAGAAGTTAAAAGGGTAGCTTCGGGGGTGCTTTAAAGATTTTTTTGGGGAGGAAGCGATGAAAGTTTTTAAGTTTTTTGAATAACCTTCTTAATTTGTAGCTGTTTAGCGTCGAATATAAAAAACTGCATCTTCCTAGCATGTATACAAGAAAAGGGGTAGTTTTAGGGGTGTTTATCCTATTTGCGAAAGGTAACGATGGAAAAATTTACGGTTTTAAAATAATCCTATTATTTTAAACCCGGTCCACGTCGAATGAAAAAAACCTGATCTTTCTAACATGAATAGAAGTGAAAAAGGCAGTTTAAGGGGTGTTTCCATTTTCGGAGGTTTCCGATGTAGGTAATGAAATTTTTCAAAGTAATCTGTTAATTTGACTTTAAAAAGAAAATCCCATCTCTCTAACTAGAAATGAAATGGCAACTTTACGGTTGTTTTCCTTATTTTCGGGAGGGGGAGGGGGTTGCGATGTAGGAAATGAATTTTTTTAAAGTATTCATGTAAAGATCGGTTTTTGTTGAGGGTAAAATTAATTACTTTTACAACATTTATTTTACCCTCAACAAAAACCGATCATTATGGACTTCCACAAATTAAAGCTCTCAATATTCATGTAAAGTACAGAAAAACGTAATTTTGGGAGGTGTTTTTTCGATTTTTCGGGAGGTTGCAATAAAAAATATTAAGTTTTTCGAAATAACTTCCTAATTTGTAGCTATTAAGCGTCGATTGCAAAAAACTGCATCTTGTTGCATGTATAGAACAAAAGGTTGGTTTTGGGGATGTTTTTGCCAAGTTCGAAAGGTTATGATGGAAAAATTTTCTTCCTTCAAATAGTTCTGTTATTTTGAACCTGTTCCACGTCGAATGGAAAAAAACCGATCTTTCTATCATGAATAGAAGTGAAAAGGTCAGTTTTAGGGATGTTTTCCCCATTTTCGGTGTGGTTGCGATGTAGGTAATGAAATTTTTCAAAATATTCTGTTAATTTGACGTTATTTCGGGTCGATTAGTGAAAATTCTACCTTTCTTGCATTTATAGAACAGAAAAACGTAATTTTGGAGTATGTTTTTCCAATTTTCCGGGGGGTTGCACTGAAACAATTGAAGTTAATAAATAATAATTGATCAATGCAAAATATAATAAAAAAGTTAAAACGAGAATATAAATTAATGTTTATTACAAAATTACAAAAAAAAAAAACTGTACACAATGTACACATCTGCCGTATACAACAAGCCATTGCTACTACTATCGGTTAAAGAAATTTTTAGTCATAATATAGTTCATTGTGTTTTCTACATGGTTCTTTACGCTGATATGGTCTAATACAATCAATATTTAAATACCTAAGTGTCATCCAATCAGATAGGACTCTATAAAAATATCAACGAATAAGATAAATATATACGTTTTAATGCTAATTTGATTAAAACGAAAATTGTGAAAATGTTTGTTTTTCCGATACAATAATTTTAAATTTGCCCCTTTACCTAGATCAGTTTTTTGTATTATAAATACGTATTTTGACTACAATGTAGTCATCATCGGTAGTAGTCATCCGATGATGACTACATTGTAGTCGAAATACGTATTTATAATACAAAAAACTGATCTAGGTAAAGGGGGCGAATTCGAAATTTTATTTCAAAAACCTAGAGTTCTCACTAATTATCATTCGATAATATAACGTTAAATTTTGTTCATTTTACCGCGTATTACAACTGATATCTCTAGTGGTAGAAATTAAAAGTAAGACTCCCTATTGCAACACAGACAAAATAAGATGAAAGACAGATTGAACTTAAAATTAATCCAAAGAAAAGTATACACTGTTGAATCGTGACAAATGGTAAGTGCACAAATCGAACCAAATTTCGTTCGCGAGTGACATACACGTTTTCAACGAAAATTAAAACAAGTAATGTAACAACTAACTGAGTTAATTGTTTGAATACCCAGTATATACTGAGTTGTATATCAATGTTTGAATTGTTAATATTTTTGCCTATTCAATGTTTATAAAATATTAATTATTTGTAAATGTTTGTTTTGTGTTAATAATTAATATTGAAACAGTATAAATGTTCTTGCATTTAAAAAAATTTCTATTAATGTTCTTGCGATTTTTATATATTTAAATATTGAGTTATAAAATTAAGTTAATCAACGCAAAGCGACTGTTAACGCGTTAACCAACGCGAAACGTAAGCTAAATCGAACCGTAAATCACCCAACGCGAAGCGTAGGTCAATAGAAAGCGTTAGGTCAACGCGAAGCGTTAGAAAAACAACGCAAAGCGTTGCTAAACGCTTTGCGTTTACCAACGCGAAACGTAAGCTGAAGAAAACCACGAGTTAGCCAACGCGAAGCGTTAATCAATTAGGAGTGTTAAGTCAACGCAAAGCTTTAGTAAACCAACGCAAAGCGTTTACCAACGGGAAACGTTAGCGAAAGCGGACCGTAAGTCAGCCAACACGAAGCATTGGTTAATGAGAATTGTTAGTTATTCAAAGCGAAGCGTCAGTGATTCGCGAAGCGAGAATTTAAGCGAATCGTTAGCAACGCAAAGCGTTAACCAACGTGAAACGTAAACTGAAGCGAACCGTAAGTCAGCCAACGCGAAGCGTTGGTCAGAAAAAACGTTAAGCTAACGAAACGTAAGCTAAAGCGAACCGTTAGTCAGCCAACGCGAAGAGTTGGTCAATGAGAAGCGTTACTTAGACAAAGAGAATCGTCAGTGATTTGCGAAGCGTGATTTCACATGAATTGTTAACCAACGCAAAGCGTTAACCAACGCGGAACGTTAAATAAACCGAACCGTAAATCACCCAACGCGAAGCGTAGATCAATAGAAAGCGTTAGGTCAATGCGAAGCGTTAGAAAATCTACGCAAAGCGTTGCTGAATGCTTTGCGTTTACGAACGCGAAACGTAAGCTGAAAAGAACCACAAGTAAGCCAACGCGAAGCGTTGCTCAATTAGAAGTGTTTAGTCAACGCGAAGCGTTAGTAAACCAACGCGAATTAAGTAGTAAACCAACGTGTTAGTAAACCAAGGAGTTAGTAAACCAACGCAAAGCGTTTACTAACGCTAAACGTTAGCGAAAGCGAACCGTAAG
The DNA here is from genome assembly GCA_963920215.1 of Nineta flava. Taxonomy (NCBI): domain Eukaryota; kingdom Metazoa; phylum Arthropoda; class Insecta; order Neuroptera; family Chrysopidae; genus Nineta; species Nineta flava. Next base: position 27,304,227 of record OY986041.1, read on the forward strand.
TCAGCCAACGCGAAGCGTTGGTTAATGAGAAGCGTTAGTTATGCAAAGCGAAGCGTTGGTGATTCGTGAAGCGTGACTTCACACGAATCGTTAATAAACGCGAAGCGTTAACCAACTGGAACCGTAAGCTCAAGCGAGCCGTAAGTCAGCCTTGTGTCAGCCTTTGAGCCTGGAATTGTTAACCAACGCGGAACGTTAAATAAACCGAACCGTAAATCACCCAACGCGAAGCGTAGATCAATAGAAAGCGTTAGGTCAATGCGAAGCGTTAGAAAATCTACGCAAAGCGTTGCTGAATGCTTTGCGTTTACGAACGCGAAACGTAAGCTGAAAAGAACCACAAGTAAGCCAACGCGAAGCGTTGCTCAATTAGAAGTGTTTAGTCAACGCGAAGCGTTAGTAAACCAACGCGAATTAAGTAGTAAACCAACGTGTTAGTAAACCAAGGAGTTAGTAAACCAACGCAAAGCATTTACTAACGCTAAACGTTAGCGAAAGCGAACCGTAAGTCAGCCAACGCGAAGCGTTGGTTAATGAGAAGCGTTAGTTATGCAAAGCGAAGCGTTGGTGATTCGTGAAGCGTGATTTCACACGAATCGTTAATAAACGCGAAGCGTTAACCAACTGGAACCGTAAGCTCAAGCGAGCCGTAAGTCAGCCAACGCGAAGCGTTGGTCAATGAGAAGCGTTACTTAGACAAAGAGAATCGTCAGTGATTTGCGATGCGTGATTTCACGCGAATTGTTAACCAACGCAAAGCGTTAACCAACGCGAAACGTAAGATAAACCAGCGCGTTGGAAACGAAAGCTAAAGCGAACCGTAAGTTAGCCAACGCAAAGCGTTAGTTAATAGGAAGTGGTAGTACAACGCGAAGCGTAGGTAAACGCAAAGCGTTTACCAAAAACGCAAAACGTAAACCGTTGGCGAGCCGTTAGTCAGCCAACACAAAGCGTTAGTTATACAAAGCGGAGTGATTTGCGAAGCGTGATTTCACGCGAAACGTAACCCAACGAAAAGCATGAAACAACTCGAAACGTAAGTTAACGCGCATCGTATGTCAGCCAACGCAAAGCGTTAGTAAATCAACGATAGCGTTGGTAAACGCAAAGCATAGCGTAAGCTTAAGCCAACCATAAGTCAGTCAACGCGAAACATTGGTCAATGCGAAACGTTAGTGCATGGGAAGCGTTAATCGACGTTAGTCCCGCGAAGTGCTAATTACTCGACTTGAAACGATGGTTTGGCAGCGTTAATTATTCAACGCGATCGTTAAACTAAGGCGACGTGAAGCTTCAGGTCATCAACGCGAAGCAATAGCCGAAGTCGCGTAATTAGCGATATATATATATATATATATATATATATATATATATATATATATATATATATATATATATATATATATATAATATATATATATATATATATATATATATATATATATAAATATATATAATATTATATATATATATATATATACATATATATATATATATATATTATATATTTATATATGTATATATATATATATATATATACATATATATATATATATACATTATATACATATATATATATATATATCGCTAATTACGCGACTTCGGCTATTGCTTCGCGTACATACGGTTCGCGTTAACTTACGTTTCGAGTTGTTTCATGCTTTTCGTTGGGTTACGTTTCGCGTGAAAAATCGCTTCGCAAATCACTTCGCTTTGGATAACTATCGCTTTGTGTCGGCTGACTAACGGTTCGCTTTAGCTTCGTGTTTCGCGTTGGTAAACGCTTTGCGATTACCTACGCTTCGCGTTGTACTACCACTTCCTATTAACTAACGCTTCGCGTTGGCTAACTTACGGTTCGCTTTAGCTTTCGTAACGCGTTGGTAAACGCTTTGCGTTTACCAACGCTTCGCCTAACAATACCTATTACCAACGCTTGACCTAACAATACCTATTACCGAACGCTTGACCTAACGTTTACCAACGCTTGACCTAACAATACCTATTACCGAACGCTTCGCGTTGGCTGACTTACGCTTCGGGCTAACTTACGTTTCGCGTCGATTTACTAACGCTTCACGTTGACCTGACACTTCCTATTGACTAACGCTTCTGATTGACCAACGCTTCGCGTTGGTTAAAGCCTTGCGTTAATTAACGATTCGCGTGAAATCACGCTTCGCGTATCACCAACGTTTCGCTTTGAATAACTAACGTTTCTCATTAACCAACGCTTCACGTTGGCTGACTTACGTTTCGCTTTAGCTTACGTTTCGCATTGGTTAACGATTCGCTTAAATTCTCGGTTCGCGAATCACTGACGCTTCATTTTGCATATCTAACGCTTCTCAATGACCAACGCTTCGCGTTGGCTGACTTACGGTTCGCTTTAGACTACGTTACGCGATGACCTTACACTTCCTATTGACTAACGCTTGTCATTGACCAACGCTCCGCGTTGGCTGACTTACGGCTCGCTTGAGCTTACTGTTCGAGTTAACTAACGCTTTGCTTTGCATAACTAACGCTTCTCATTAATGACTTACGGTTGGCTTTTGCTAACGTTTCGCGTTGGTAAACGCTTTGCGTTGGTTTACTAACGCGTTGGTTTACTAACACGTTGGTTTACTACTTACTTCGCGTTGGTTTACTAACGCTTCGCGTTGACTAAACTCTTTCAATTAACCAACGCTTCGCATTGGCTAACTTGTGGTTCTCTTCAGCAACGCTTTGCGTAGATTTTCTAACGCTTCGCATTGACCTAACGCTTTCTATTGATCTACGCTTCGCGTTGGGTGATTTACGGTTCGGTTTATCAAACGTTTCGCGTTGTTTAACAATTCGCGTGAAATCACGCTTCGCAAATCACTGACGATTCTCTTTGTCTAAGTTGTTGTAATGAAAATTATTGAGAATAATTTTTTTGATCCAACACACATTTTAATAGAAAAATATTAAGTAAAATATTATGCAAAACAATTTAACAAAACAATATTTTTCTCCTTGCAAAAAGAAGGAGTTTTTTTTGAAAGTACATAAAGAAAATAATATAGCTCGATTTATTTTTTTCTTAAACTAAGTTTTTTTTTAAGTCGAAAAATGATAATAAGATTGATTGTTGGTTTTGATTTAAAGTTTTTCTATTTTAAAAAAAAATCAAAAATTGAAAAAAAATTATTACATATAATTTAATTTTAATCAAAAGTCATACAAATTGAATGTTTTTAATAAATAATATAAATAGATCACAAATAAATAATTATGTAAAAACAAGATAGTTTTTGTAAAACAAGTAAACAGAAGTAAGCTAGCTTACAGTAATGTATCATAAAATTTGTGTATAGATTTTGAATTCACACTGGCCGTGTTCATTAAGTCGCTAGTTGAATATCAACCAAGCGGGGTGTGACAATGGTCAAACCCAAGGAGAGGTATAATTTTTAATTAATTTTACAAATAATCTGAACACTCCGACTACGTCCATGGGTGTTGATATAGTAAAATATTCTAGAAGCCTCCATGCGAAAATATATTGTCAAAAACAAAATATTTATTCAAAAAAACAATCATATTCTAGAACGACCCATGGCGGGTATATAAACCGGTGACCAGTGTCGATTCAAATCAGTTTTAAAATCGACCATTGTGCGATTAGTATCAAAGTTTAATATCGACTATTGTCTAATTCGTTCAAAGTTTTTAAATCGTGTCTGATGAGTTTTAAAATCGACCATTGGGCGATTAGTATCAAAGTTTAATATCGACTATTGTCTGTTAGTATCAAAGTTGAAATCAAGTATTGTCTAACTAGTTCAAAGTATATACTTGTTGTTCAATCCAGATCAAGTTAAAGTTGGAATTTGTACAAGTAATTCAAAGTTTGACATTGTGTGAAAAAAATTAAAATAATTGTTGAAAACGAAATTGGATAATCTTTTTTTTTTTAAACAATAAAATCAGGTTTTTTTTGTTTCGTAAAAACTTGTGTTTAATTTAATTTAATTTTTTTTTTCTTTTCTCTAAACAAAAACGTGCTTGTTGTTTCAATTACAAAATATTTAGTAATATCTTTTACTAATATATTTTTTTTTGTTTTTGTCGAGTATCGGAATCATTGCAGGTTCGGGCAGCGCTCCTTTGAGGATAAAGAGAGCCAGGATACCGCGACAAGTGGCGACCGTGACAGGACTAGGAGACGCACGGAAGAAGAAAGGAATTACAATGGCAAGCCGCAGCATTCCCATGCCACGTCTGCGTGAGATGATGGAGGCCGAAGGGCTGGACAGCACTGGCACTAGAGAGGTCTTACAGGCATGATGGGAGGAGCACCAATCTAGGCAACAAGGAACACCGACTTCAAGGACTCAAGGGCCAACCATTCCCACATCAGAACGGCGTAGAAGTGTGGTTTCCAACCCGGAAGAGCCAGCTGCTGCGACAATGGAAATGATGTTTGCGACAATAATGTCCAACTTCAAGAATTTGGATGACAGAATGGGTGATCGATTGGATAAGACGGCCAACAAACTGGAAGAGATGAGCAACCAACTTCATGGATCTGAAGCAAGAATGAGCAACCAACTTCAAGAGTCCGAAGAGAGGATGAGCAATGAACTTGAAGGAAGAATCGGAAATCAACTACAAGAGATGTCAGTTGTTCAACATGAATTGGGGGAACAAATGATAAATCTGAGAGACGCGTGTATACAGCGGATCGACCAAATTACCACGGATGTCGAGACCGTGAAAACGGACATCGCTAACATTAAAACCGATGTCATTGAGAATCGCACGCAAATCAAAGGCTTGGAGGAGAAGATGCACGATCAATACAACAAAGTCGTGGATGACATTATACGGATCGAAGAGCGTCAGACACAACAACTGCGTGGCATGCGTATAGCCCCTGAAGAGGTGACTACAGTCATTCGATCCGCCGCATTAGACACGGCGACGCTTCTGTCAATTATGCCAGAGTTCAGTGGTAGACCGGCCGAAGATCCAGTAGTTTTTTTGAACAGAGCAACGGCATTACTCCGACAAACGCATCTGCCCGTAGACTGTTGGATTGATATGGTCACAAAGAAATTAACAGGACCAGCCAGAGATTGGGCATTGATGAACCGTGGGTTGGGCTACACCTTCGATGAATGGAAGTGGCAGTTGGAAAGCTTCTTTAACAGTGTCGGAAGAAAAGCCAAAGCCGAACTGGAACTGATGACCGTTTCCCAACCTACAGGATTGAAGACAGAAGCGTTCGTAAATATGAAGGTGCAGCTGTTCAAAAGAGTACACGCCGATAGGAACATTGATGACGTGGTGCCCATAATATTGAATTTACTACGCGACAACGTACGACCGCTGGTGAAGATTTCGAATCCAAAGTCATTAGATGAGCTACGTATAACCGTTAGAACACTGGATGAAGAGCCAGCGAGGAATCGGCAAGAACCACCAGCAAGAGCACCACCACCACCACGTCCAATTAGTCCAGGTACGTGCTTCGCATGCCACCAAGCGGGGCACATAAGTCGAAACTGTCCCAGAAGGAGACAACAAAATAGACCTGGGCCGTCGGGAAACTAATTCCAGGATCAATGAGGGAGGAAATTGGTTCTGGGGTACACATTAACCTCCACAAAGACACACAACATCGGCGTGAACACCAACAATTACCGGTCCATTTAACAACTATGGAGACCAAGAACTCACACCAGAATGGGCCAATTGTGGAAGTTGATGTGCGTGGAAGATCAATATTGGCACTGATCGACAGTCAAGCATCACACAATTTTATCAGCGAAGAATTGGCAAGAAGTATTGGTAAATGGCACCCTGTCAGAGACAGTACAGGGAGTGGAGCCACATGCAATAATACTTTCAGAATTCTTGGGAAAATGTGCATGGATGTGATGATATCAAGAATGAAGTTCAATGTTGAAGTAATGGTTGTACCTGGCCTACGGAACCATTTGATACTTGGTCATGAATTTTTAACAAACAATGGTGTGAGCATCGATTACCGGAGTGGTATAATTTACTTGGGGGTGTGATAAGAGAGTCCGCATTGCATTGAGAAAACCAGATGGAGCCCAAAGAGAAGTGGCAACAATTAACAACGCATTGGGCGAGTTACAAATAAAACTCCTTGAGAACCAAGAGCAGTTAAAAGATGTCATTCGGCGACATCCCAGCGTTTTCGGCAAAGTTGGAAGGACAAAAACGATCACACACAAGATTGAGATTACGAAGAATTCCCCCATTAAATTACGACCATACCCGTACAACAATGAGAAGCAACGGATATTAGAAGAGATGATTGAAGAGATGGAAGGCGACGGCATTATAGAACCATCCACATCGCCTTGGGCCGCACCCGTCGTATTGCCGAAGAAGAAAGATGGTACTTTTCGATTGTGCGTCTATTACAGAAAATTGAACGATATCACAAAGAGCAATGCGTTTCCGATTCCAGATCTGCAAGAGATGTTGAGAAAAGTCAATGGAGCCAAAATATTTTCTACATTGGATCTTCAGACTGGTTATTGGCAAATTGAGATGGAGCCACAATCGAAAGAGTACACAGCATTTACCACCCCAAGAGGTCTCTATCAATTTCGCGTCATGCCGTTTGGACTGAAGAATGCTCCAGCTACGTTCCAGAGTTTAATGAACGAAGTTTTATCTGGATACATCGAAGATTTCTGCCAAGTTTACCTGGATGACATACTAATCTACAGTCGATCAGTCAAGGAACATTTACATCACCTGGATCTTGTACTTGAAAGACTAGAACAACATGGATTAACTTGTAAACCAAGCAAATGTGTCATTGGCAGCAACAAAGTCAAATACCTGGGACATATTTTGAGCGAAGACGGCATTGACAGAGAGGAAGAGAAGAATGAAGCTATCAGTAATCACCCTGTACCAAGAACACGAAGACAATTACGGCAATTTTTGGGATTATGTGGTTGGTACAGGAGCTTCGTGAAGAACTACGAAGATATAGCTGCACCTCTAAGCGAAATGCTCAAGAAGAACATAAAGTGGCGCTGGCTAACATTGCATCAGAAGGCGTTCGAAAATCTGAAATCATCGATTGTGAATGCACCGAAACTAGCACATCCAGATTTTAAGAAGACGTTTTGTTTAAATACGGATGCTAGTGACGTCGGACTGGGTGCAATATTATTCCAAATGGAAGATGATGGCAAGACAAGGAGAATAATAAATTACGCCAGCAAGAAGCTTGGACCCACAGAAAAAAAGTACGCCACGACAGAAAAGGAATGTCTCTCGATAATCTGGGCATTGAGGAAGTTTCGAGGATATCTTGAAGGAAGACATTTTAAATTATACACAGATCATGCAGCGCTCCAATGGCTGAACAAAACTAAAGATAATCGAGCCAAATTGACAAGATGGGCATTAGCATTGGGAGCCTATGATTACGAGATAATTCACGTCCCCGGAAAAGATAATCAAGCCGCCGACTCCTTGTCCAGACAACCACAGGGCAAGGCTGAAGACGAAGAAGTGGAGGACATTCCAGAGTGGGTGATTGAAAAGAGGGCAAAAACACCGATAACCCTCAACGTAATTGAAGTGGAAACACCCACACTCGACGATATTAGACGATGGCAGGATGAAGATCGTGATGTGACTGCCATCAGAAGATACATCGTTGATAACACAAGTCCACTGAGAAGCAATCTACGTCGACGAGTGGACAGAACAAGAGCTAATTACACTGTAGCTGACGGGATCCTCTGGTACCATAGTCAACAGATGGTACAAGAAGTGCCAGTGGTTCCCGAAGAACGCCGACTTGGTTTTCTGAGAAAATATCACGACAGTGATGTAGCAGCACACCCTGGATGGAGAGAAACGTATCGTCAGATCCGTAACCGCGTGTATTGGTATGGGATGCAAGATGACATACGCAGATATGTAAAAGGGTGTGATACGTGTGCTAGAGTGAAGCCACTGAATAAGAAACCAAGTTCAGCAATGAGAAGTCGAAGACCTACTTCACCATGGGAGGTAGTCAGCATCGACTAATGGGTCCATACCCACGCACGTCACGTGGAAAGACAAATATATTGGTCGTGACTGATCTTTTCACTAGATGGATCGATGCATTTCCATTGGGGGCCACGTCGACCTCGAAGATAGCCCAAGTACTGAAAGACGAAGTATTTAGTCGTTATGGATATCCAAGAGCAGTACTCAGTGATAATGGTCCCCAGTTCAGATCAAAAGAATGGAAAGCAGTGAACAGAGACTGGCATACTGAAATATGGACCACGCCAATATATCATCCAAGAGCCAACCCCACGGAAAGACAGAACCAGGAGTTGAAGAAGTTGTTACGATTACATTTGTTGGATCAAGAACATAAAAACTGGGATCAACAACTGCACAAATCATTATTTGCGATACGTAACAGAGCAAATAGAACAACTGGTTTTTCGCCCGCCAAATTGTTACTGGGGGCCTGATGAAATGAAAAAGCCTGGGGATTGGCAAATTCAAGTCAATGAAGAGCCTCAAGAAATTCAAGATTGGGTCAACGAAAGAGGCCAAGAACGCACTGATAATGTTGAAAGAGCTCGGCAAACAATATTGGCCAATGCCGAAGTGAATGACCAAGTGGAGACGGGACTCAGTTATCAACCAGGAGAGTCCGTCTGGATGCGCAATCAAGTGCTCAGCAGTAAGGTGGAGGGTGTCCATAGTGGATTGGCACCAAAATGGAAAGGGCCTTACAGGGTGCTGAGGAGTTTACCAGCTGGAATATATGTTGTGGATACAGTGCCTCCCACGAAAATACATGGAGGTCTCTTGAAGCCGGCCAGTGCAAGGACCGCCGCCAATGGGAATCTGGGAAGATTGAGTGTGGGGAACGAGGTGTTCGGCCAACTACTTCCAGATCGATTGGGGGTCAAAGGCATGGAGGTGATGGAAGACGACGGGATGTACCAAGTGTGGACGAGCAAGAGGCCAGAGCATTAAGGCCAGGGTACAACTTGCGGCCCAGACGACCGGCAATCAACAACAGGCGCCGTTGATGAAGAGTGAAGAACTAATGTGTACGTACACTTTTAAGTTTTGCTAGCTAAAAGTACTAGTACAATTGAAATAGTTCAAATAGCTCTTAAGTCAAAAATTGGTCGACCAAATATAATAAGCAAATTAGAAAATGTGTGTTGGAATCTAGAGGGGGAGATTTTGTTGTAATGAAAATTATTGAGAATAATTTTTTTGATCCAACACACATTTTAATAGAAAAATATTAAGTAAAATATTATGCAAAACAATTTAACAAAACAATATTTTTCTCCTTGTGGTTCTCTTCAGCAACGCTTTGCGTAGATTTTCTAACGCTTCGCATTGACCTAACGCTTTCTATTGATCTACGCTTCGCGTTGGGTGATTTACGGTTCGGTTTATCAAACGTTTCGCGTTGTTTAACAATTCGCGTGAAATCACGCTTCGCAAATCACTGACGATTCTCTTTGTCTAAGTTGTTGTAATGAAAATTATTGAGAATAATTTTTTTGATCCAACACACATTTTAATAGAAAAATATTAAGTAAAATATTATGCAAAACAATTTAACAAAACAATATTTTTCTCCTTGCAAAAAGAAGGAGTTTTTTTTGAAAGTACATAAAGAAAATAATATAGCTCGATTTATTTTTTTCTTAAACTAAGTTTTTTTTTAAGTCGAAAAATGATAATAAGATTAATTGTTGCTTTTGATTTAAAGTTTTTCTATTTTAAAAAAAAATCAAAAATTGAAAAAAAATTATTACATATAATTTAATTTTAATCAAAAGTCATACAAATTGAATGTTTTTAATAAATAATATAAATAGATCACAAATAAATAATTATGTAAAAGCAAGATAGTTTTTGTAAAACAAGTAAACAGAAGTAAGCTAGCTTACAGTAATGTATCATAAAATTTGTGTATAGATTTTGAATTCACACTGGCCGTGTTCATTAAGTCGCTAGTTGAATATCAACCAAGCGGGGTGTGACAATGGGTCAAACCCAAGGAGAGGTATAATTTTTAATTAATTTTACAAATAATCTGAACACTCCGACTACGTCCATGGGTGTTGATATACTAAAATATTCTAGAAGCCTCCATGCGAAAATATATTGTCAAAAACAAAATATTTATTCAAAAAAAACAATCATATTCTAGAACGACCCATGGCGGGTATATAAACCGGTGACCAGTGTCGATTCAAATCAGTTTTAAAATCGACCATTGTGCGATTAGTATCAAAGTTTAATATCGACTATTGTCTAATTCGTTCAAAGTTTTTAAATCGTGTCTGATGAGTTTTAAAATCGACCATTGTGCGATTAGTATCAAAGTTTAATATCGACTATTGTCTGTTAGTATCAAAGTTGAAATCAAGTATTGTCTAACTAGTTCAAAGTATATAATTGTTGTTCAATCCAGATCAAGTTAAAGTTGGAATTTGTACAAGTAATTGGATCAAGTAATTCAAAGTTTGACATTGTGTGAAAAAAATTAAAATAATTGTTGAAAACGAAATTGGATAATCTTTTTTTTTTAAGCAATAAAATCAGGTTTTTTTTTGTTTCGTAAAAACTTGTGTTTAATTTAATTTAATTTTTTTTTTCTTTTCTCTAAACAAAAACGTGCGTGTTGTTTCAATTACAAAATATTTAGTAAAATCTTTTACTAATATATTTTTTTTTGTTTTTGTCGAGTATCGGAATCATTGCAGGTTCGGGCAGCGCTCCTTTGAGGATAAAGAGAGCCAGGATACCGCGACAAAGCAACGCTTCTCATTGACCATCTCTTCGCGTTGGCTGACTTACGGTTCGCTTCAGTTTACGTTTCACGTTGGTTAACGCTTTGCGTTGGCTAGCTATATATATATATATATATATATGTATATATATATATATATATATATATATATATATATATATATATATATATATACATATATATATATAAATATATATATATATATATATATATATATATACACATTTATATAAATATATTCATGTATATACATGTATAACAATTTTATGGATGATTTTTGAAAGGACAGATGGACCTACGAATAAACTTTTTGCAAAATTTTGACATCTGTACGAGACCAACAATTTTTTGAAAAAGAAAATCGTCTAAACCTTGACCTTATATATACACTTGGTTAACAAAACTGAAATAAACATAAAAACAAGTAATGTAACAACTAACTGAGTTAATTGTTTGAATACCCAGTATTTACTGAGTTGTATATCAATGTTTGAATTGTTAATATTTCTGCCTATTCAATGTTTATAAAATATGAATTATTTGTAAATGTTTGTTTTGTGTTAATAATTAATATTGAAACAGATTACATATTTAAATATTGAGTTATAAAATTGAGTTAATCAACGCAAAGCGATTGTTAACGCGTTAACCAATGCGAAACGTAAGCTAAACCGAACCGTAAATCACCCAACGCGAATTGTAGGTCAATAGAAAGCGTTAGGTCAACGCGAAGCGTTAGTCAATTAGAAGTGTTAAGTCAACGCAAAGCTTTAGTAAACCAACGCAAAGCGTTTACCAACGGGAAACGTTAGCGAAAGCGAACCGTAAGTCAGCCAACGCGAAGCGTTGGTTAATGAGAAGTGTTAGTTATTCAAAGCGAAGCGTCAGTGATTCGCGAAGCGAGAATTTAAGCGAATCGTTAGCAACGCAAGGCGTTTACCAACGTGAAACGTAAACTGAAGCGAACCGTAAGTCAGCCAACGCGAAGAGTTGGTCAATGAGAAGCGTTACTTAGACAAAGAGAATCGTCAGTGATTTGCGAAGCGTGATTCCACGCGAATTGTTAACCAACGCAAAGCGTTAACCAACGCGGAACGTTAAATAAACCGAACCGTAAATCACCCAACGCGAAGCGTAGATCAATAGAAAGCGTTAGGTCAATGCGAAGCGTTAGAAAATCTACGCAAAGCGTTGCTGAATGCTTTGCGTTTATGAACGCGAAACGTAAGCTGAAAAGAACCACAAGTAAGCCAACGCCAAGCGTTGGTCAATTAGAAGTGTTTAGTCAACGCGAAGCGTTAGTAAACCAACGCGAAGTAAGTAGTAAACCAACGTGTTAGTAAACCAAGGAATTAGTAAACCAACGCAAAGCGTTTACTAACGCTAAACGTTAGCGAAAGCGAACCGTAAGTCAGCCAACGCGAAGCGTTGGTTAATGAGAAGCGTTAGTTATGCAAAGCGAAGCGTTGGTGATTCGCGAACCGTGATTTCACACGAATCGTTAATTAACGCGAAGCGTTAACCAACTGGAACCGTAAGCTCAAGCGAGCCGTAAGTCAGCCAACGCGGAGCGTTGGTCAATGAGAAGCGTTAGTCAAATGGAAGTGTTAGGTCATCGCGTAACGTAGTCTAAAGCGAACCTTAAGTCAGCCAACGCGAAGCGTTGGTCAATGAGAAGCGTTACATAGACAAAGAGAATCGTCAGTGATTTGCGATGCGTGATTTCACGCGAATTGTTAACCAACGCAAAGCGTTAACCAACGCGAAACGTAAGATAAACCAGCGCGTTGGTAAACGCAAGGCGTTTACCAACGCGAAACGAAAGCTAAAGCGAACCGTAAGTTAGCCAACGCGAAGCGTTAGTTAATAGGAAGTGGTAGTACAACGCGAAGCGTAGGTAAACGCAAATCGTTTACCAAAAACGCAAAGCGTAAACCGTTGGCGAACCGTTAGTCAGCCAACATAAAGCGTTAGTTATACAAAGCGAAGTGATTTGCGAAGCGTGATTTCACGCGAAACGTAACCCAACGAAAAGCATGAAACAACTCGCGAATCGTATGTCAGCCAACGCAAAACGTTAGTAAATTAACGCATAGAGTTGGTAAACGCAAAGCGTAGCGTAAGCTTAAGCCAACCATAAGTCAGTCAACGCGAAACATTGGTCAATGCGAAACGTTAGTGCATGGGAAGCGTTAGTCGACGTTAGTCCCGCGAAGTGCTAATTACTCGACTAGAAGCGATGGTTTGGCAGCGTTAATTATTCAACGCGATCGTTAAAATAAGCCAACGTGAAGCTTAAGGTCATCAACGCGAAGCAATAGCCGAAGTCGCGTAATTAGCGATTTATATATATATAAATATATATATATATATATAAATATAATATATATACATATATATATATAAATATATATACATATATATATATATATATATATATATATATATATATATATATATATATATATATATATATATATACATATATATATATATATATTTTATATATATATATATATATATATATATATACATTATATATATATTATATATATATATATATATACATATATATATATATATATATATATATATATATCTATATATATATATATATCGCTAATTACGCGACTTCGGCTATTGCTTCGCGTGCATACGGTTCGCGTTAACTTACGTTTCGAGTTGTTTCATGCTTTTCGTTGGGTTACGTTTCGCGTGAAATCACGCTTCGCAAATCACTTCGCTTTGGATAACTATCGCTTTGTGTCGGCTGACTTCGACTTCGCTTCGCGTTGTACTACCACTTCCTATTAACTAACGCTTCGCGTTGGCTAACTTACGGTTCGCTTTAGCTTTCGTTTCGCGTTGGTAAACGCTTTGCGTTTACCAACTCTTCGCGTTGACCTAACAATACCTATTAACGAACGCTTCGCGTTGGCTGACTTACGCTTCGGTCTAACTTACGTTTCGCGTCGATTTACTAACGCTTCGCGTTGACCTGACACTTCCTATTGACTAACGCTTCTGTTGACCAACGCTTCGCGTTGGTTAACGCCTTGCGTTAATTAACGATTCGCGTGAAATCACGCTTCGCGTATCACCAACGTTTCGCTTTGAATAACTAACGTTTCTCATTAACCAACGCTTCACGTTGGCTGACTTACGGTTCGCTTTAGCTTACGTTTCGCGTTGGTTAACGCTTTGCGTTGGTTAACGATTCGCTAAATTCTCGGTTCGCGAATCACTGACGCTTCATTTTGCATATCTAACGCTTCTCAATGACCAACGCTTCGCGTTGGCTGACTTACGGTTCGCTTTAGACTACATTAAGCGATGACCTAACACTTCCTATTGACTAACGCTTGTCATTGATCAACGCTCCGCGTTGGCTGATTTACGGCTCGCTTGAGCTTACTGTTCGAGTTAACTAACGCTTTGCTTTGCATAACTAACGCTTCTCATTAATGACTTACGGTTCGCTTTTGCTAACGTTTCGCGTTGGTAAACGCTTTGCGTTGGTTTACTAACGCGTTGGTTTACTAACACGTTGGTTTACTACTTACTTCGCGTTGGTTTACTAACGCTTCGCGTTGACTAAACACTTTCAATTAACCAACGCTTCGCATTGGCTAACTTTGGTTCTCTTCAGCAACGCTTTGCGTAGATTTTCTAACGCTTCGCATTGACCTAACGCTTTCTATTGATCTACGCTTCGCGTTGGGTGATTTACGGTTCGGTTTATCTAACGTTTCGCGTTGGTTAACGCTTTGCGGTGTTTAACAATTCGCAAATCACTGACGATTCTCTTTGTCTAAGTAACGCTTCTCATTGACCATCTCTTCGCGTTATCTGACTTACGGTTCGCTTCAGTTTACGTTTCACGTTGGTTAACGCTTTGCTTTGGCTATCTATATATATATATATATATATATATATATATATATATATAATATATATATACATATATATATATATATATATATATATATATATATATATACTTTTATATAAATATATTCATGTATATACATGTATAACAATTTTATGGATGATTTTTGAAAGGACAGATGGACCTACGAATAAAATTTTTGCAAAATTTTGACTTCTGTACGAGACCAACAATTTTTTGAAAAAGAAAATCGTCTAAACCTTGACCTTATATATACACTTGGTTAACAAAACTGAAATAAACATAAAAACCATACTATTTGATGTTTATTATGTTTGTGCATGTGCCCGTCTTCGATCGACTCATTTTCATCTTTAAACACAAATTATGAAAAAACGGTTGACTTTATGAAAAAAACTTTCAAACAAAAGTTGTTTATTTTAAAGAGAAGAAGAATTTTTGTAAAAAAATTTTCTTTCTATCTCCTACGGTTTCAAAGATATAATTTTTCCACCTTGGCGGGGGGAAACACGTTCCGATTTTGCCCATTAACGAACTTGACCTTACTTTTTGGAGAATAATTTTTTTTTACTACTCCACTGTTTAAAATTTAGTATTGATATTTTTTCATATTTTTATTATTCAAAAAGAATAATTTATATAATTATTGGTTTATGCGAGTTGAGAATTTACATAATTTCAACAAACATTTACTTAGATTGGATATGACTTGCGTATATCCAAGCCTACTTCGATATTTCTGCACATATTTCAAATCAGTTACAAAAATTAGTTGGCTCAGTAGAGTCACAAAAAAATAGTTACAAAGAGTATTTCTCTCTGGGAGTTACAAAAATTACTTCTCTCTGTGAAGTTACAAAAAGAAAGCAATTACTAAAAGTACTTGCCTCAAGACAGTTACTAAAATTAGTTGATTCACATGAATTAATCAGATGGTATTTAAAATTTTTATTTCTTCAATTTACAAATTGAATATTTTTTATGGATTGTGCTGAAGTATCGAATGGGCGAATTAATGGTTTCTATCTGATTGTATCTAAGTATATTTTTTTTGTATAATTTATTTAATTCACTATTCCGAAACTTGTGGTCTCTCAAACTTGTAACAATTCAATACACATTCTATACACACTTTTGCTGTACAATTTATATTTTATGTGAATATGCATTGACTTTTCAATTTATTGTTTGTATACGCTTGGTTTTTTTTGGCCGTGTATTTTTTCTTTACAGAAGCGTAATGTCTCTTTATATATACAACTATGTATCTGAATTAAATTTGTAATCCATATTTATATTTTTGCAAATCAGACATATTTGAACATATTTTTTTTTTACTGTAGTGTCTTTTTTTATATATATACAATATTTCTTTTACTACAGTTCAATTTAGCACATATTCACGTAATCTTTGTTTTCATAACTTGTACAACCAAAGTTAGTATTTTAAAGATAGTTGTACTATCAGCGTATTAGATTAAAAATTATTTATTTCAAATATATTTTATTTTAACATATATTTAGTTTTGTTCCCTTTTTTGTACCTTTTTATTTTTTTTCAGATTCGAATCACTTGTCGATAACTTAGACACTTACTGGATAGTAAAGATCTTACTACCTCAATATTATCTTTTTAATGGGCCCAGCTTTTATTGAAAGACTTTCGGTTCAACGTGTTCTTTTTTTATATTTACGTGTATGGCGTTAGCACCGATCGTTTTCTAATTTTCATAATTCCACATACAATACTCTGCTTTGGATTTTTTTTCTAAAGTACCGTATATTTAGTTTTCATTATTTTTTTTTACATCATAATACCTCTTTTAATTAAAATTACTAAATTAACTTAATTTCATATTTATGAAAATAATTTATAATTCAATTATTTTCTATAAAGTGTTTAGTTTTATTTTAAAACTAAACACCGAATTTTTTTTTAAATTAAACTCTAATGTTATATTTTTACATACACATATGGAAGCAGAGCAAATATCCATATGTGTCTTTTGTTTTCGATAGTTTTCACAAAGCTCGACTTGTGATTCTGAAATTCTTTTTGAAAGTTGAAATGATTATAATTTTTTCTTTATATTTATACATTTATATCTTTTACATTTTCTTTAATTCTATAATTATATTTAACTTAGTACTAATTTTTTTTCTCTTTCTTCTATTTTGTTTGTGGTTTAAATTTTCATTATGCCGAGAACAACTCGTAATACACCAGGTACCCCAGGAGATGACGATCCTCCAGCTTCACAACTTGACTTATTCATCACGCCTCATCAAGTATCAGCGGTTAACTTAGCGGCTATAACTACGCAGATGCAGACTACAGCTCAACAGTTCCATGCGTCAGTGCTGCACGTTTCGGATGTACAGCAACAAATACAACAGCAAAGCAAGCAGATAAGTAGCATTACCGATGCCTTGGCAACAATAACAACTACTCTATCAAATAATAACACTAGTTCAAATCAATTAACTTCAAATTTTAGTTTTTTTGCAAAACCGAGTATAGATTCCTTTATAAATAAAATCACTATTCTGGACATTTCGGTTCCAGAAAATATTATACAGTTTATTGTCGATACTCAACATTTAGTTGATATTAATTTTTTACCTATAGACGTTTGTTTGAAATCTTTAATCAATAGGTGTGCTTCGAACGCACAAACATTTTGGTCTACTTGTTTGGCTGACTCTTTGTCTTGGCAAAATATTAAACATAATTTATTACAAGTTTATATTCCACCTTTGACTAAACAGATATTAATTGATAGATTGGTCCGGCGAAATCAACCTGACACTGAAAAATTTTCGACATTTGTTCCTTCAATAATAAAATTCGCGAACATCCTACTTAATGATTCATCTGAATCCGAAATCATACAAATTATTTTTGCTCATGCCAATAATTCTGTACTATCTATTCTTGGTTTATATCAAATTCCCGATACTTATAAAGATTTGTATCAACTAATCACTAAAATTGAGGAAATTCAAGCGCGAATAACTACAACACCCGTCAGTGTAAACGTTACTTCAATTCAAAATACGCATAATGACTCTAAATTTTTTTGTACCTTCTGTAAAGGTACTAATCACAATTTTAAATATTGTTTTAAAAGAAAGAAGGATAATATAAATGTTAGTACTACGGTTCCAAAAAACTCGCAATAGACCCCAAGTTTCTTATTAATGATGTTATTTTAAATTATACTATTTTACCTCTACAAACCATTTTCATTCAAGGTTATCCTTTATTAACACTTTTTGATTCCGGTGCTACTGTTAATGCTATTAAAACTGCGACTTTTAACAAGTTAAAAGCTAACAATAGAAACATCGTCACCGAATCAATTGATAAAACTATTTCTTTGCCGGGAAATAATTTTTTTAAATGTAATTTAACTGCGAAACTTCATTTTAAATTGGCTAATTTTTCATGGACTCAAACTTTTTTTATAGTAGATTCATTACCGTTTGAGGTAATTTTAGGTGTTGCCACACTTAAAAATTGCAACATCATTTTGGACTTCTTTAAGTCGACGATCAAATTTTATTTTCATCCTAATGTTGAAATACCGTTTTCGGGTTTTTGTAATAATAATCGAATTATTAATACCATTGTCGAAGCGAAAGTAAATCTTAATAGCAAACAAACCAAAGTGTTGCAAACACTTCTTCAAAACTTTAAATCGATTTTTTCTGACATTCCTGGTCTTGCCAAGGGTTTTGAATATAAAATTAAGTTAATCGATAACATTCCGGTTTGTAAAGCTCCTTACTATCTAGCACCCGATAAAGCCAGACTTTTGGACGAGCATGTTCAAGAGCTTGTTACACAAGGGGTACTTTCTCCTTCGAACTCTAATTATAGCTCACCCGTCTTCTTTGTTAAAAAGAAAGACGATTCTTATCGGTTAGTCGCTGACTATAGGTTTGTTAACAAACATATAGAGTTTGATCCGATGAGTTCAGCCAGTATGGCTCATATTTTCGCTAGCTTAGGTAATTCGAAAGTGTTTACACTCCTCGACATGAAATCCAGTTTTCATCAGATAAAATTATCAGATGACTCGAAACACGTCACCGCGATCGTCACACAATATGGTCTGTTTGAGTACAATACCATGCCTTTCGGGCTAAAGGTGGCTAGTCAATCATTAGCTCGTTTTTTAAATTCCAGTCTCGCAGAATTTCGTCATAAATTTCTTCTTATTTATTATGACGATTTAATTGTACATTCGCCCGACATTGAATCACATTTAAATCACCTGAATCTCTTGTTCACTAAAATAAAGTCTATCGGTATCACTATTAATCATTCTAAGGCTCGATTTTGTATGTCGAGGGTACGTTTGTTGGGTAGCGTAATATCCGCTGAGGGACGCTTTATAGACCCTATTAAGGTGCAAGCAATCAATGACATGCCAACTCCAAAAAACGTCAAAGAAGTTATGCGTCTAGTTGGGGCTGCGGCTTTTTACTCCCGCTATATTCCCATGTTCAGTCAGATTGTAGCTCCGTTAAACGATTTAAAAAAGAAAGGTGTTAGGTTCAAAATTACTAAGGTTCATCTTGATGCAATCTCTACTTTAAAAAAATCTTTAGTAAGTGCGCCTGTCTTAAAACATCCTAATTTTGACAAACCTTTTGTGCTACAAACTGACGGATCAGCTACTGGTCTGGGCGCGGTATTACTTCAAAAGTATGATGACGGTTTGCACCCCATTATGTACTGTTCTCGAAAATTGAATCCAGCCGAATTAAAATATAACAGTCATGAATTAGAACTTCTCGCAGTAGTAACGGCCCTAGATAAATTTAAAGATTTTTTAACCGACCGCAAGTTTACTCTACAGACTGACTGCAGGTCGTTATTGTGGATTTTTAATACCCCCAATAAATTTAATAAATTATCTAGGTGGATCCTTAAAATTTCGAGATATGACTTTACCCCGGAACATATTAAGGGCAAATTGAACAATATGGCCGATTTTCTATCTAGGTTATACGAAACTGACCATATATTAGTGAACAAATTTTCTGATTCAAATCAAGATTCAGGCAAAAATTTCATTAAAGTTAAAGAGTTGCATAGCAATGATCCAGGTTATGCAAACCTTTTAAAAAAGATAACCAATACTTTGGATCAAACTGACTTAGAATCGGTGAATGAAGAAATCAGGAACAATGCGCAACTGAACTTTATTAACGTTTTAGCTAATACAAATTTTGATTACCTTTCTGTTAAAAGCGAGCAACGTAACTCTCCCGAATGTAAAATCATTTATCAAAACCTTAAGGCTCAGATGAATGTCCCTAATTTTTGCATAAAGGATGGGTTAATTTATAAGTTCGTCGGAAGGAATCGACTAAAACGTATATTTTTACCAGATAATTTACTCGATTACGTTCTTCGATATTATCATGATTCCAAGTATGCTGCGCATAATTCAGTAATTAAAACATTCCGTGAAATTAGTAAAATATTTTACTACAAAAACCTCTATGCAAAAGTAAGGGACTATGTCAGAACCTGTAAAGTGTGCCAGGCTATAAGGCCATATACACGTAACGATAGGGTTCAGTTGAGTAGTTCCGTGCCGGAGTATACCCTACATACTTTGTACGTCGACTTTATCGGTCCTATTATTAGATCAAGTGAAGGTTTTAAATATATTTTTTCTATTGTAGATGGATTTTCAAAATTTGCTTTCGCCTTTCCATGTAAAAGGCAGACCAGTGACGTTGCCATTTCACTGATACAGAAGATTTTCCTGCAAAACGGATATCCGACGGTTGTTGTAGCCGACAACGGACCAGCCTTTGCGTCGATCAAGTGGAAAACCTTCTTATTTAATAATGGTATTAGAGCTGCCTACTGTTCGAGCTATACACCATCTTCGAACAAGAGCGAGTGCCTCAATCGACAGATAAAATATAATTTAGGATGCATTCTCAAAGAATATTCTGTAGAACATAAAAATTGGTCTAAATTTTTGAGTTTTGTAATTTTCAATTACAACAACTCCTACAAAAGTACAATCGACTCAACACCAGCTGAAGTTTATTTTGGTAGAAAGTTAATGACGCCGTTTGTGATTATAAACGAATTAACTGAGTTAATCACGAGTTCTGCTAAACCATCACAAGCACATATACAAGATGCGTTAAAGATTGCTCACCAACAACGAGTCAACCAAACTTTAAATAAACCAACGCTGTCTAAATATAAAGTGGGTCAATTGGTCATGGTAAAAAACTTGGCCCCGAATATGAACAAGAATATCGCACCTAAATTCGCTTCAAAATTCAATGGACCGTACAAGATAATAAAGTTCACTACACCAACTTCAGTTAGGCTAAAAGCTCCAAAATCTAATAAGAAAACCTTCGGCATGTCGATATACAACATTCGGCCATACTATCTCAGAGGATATCAAGGGAATGGTAACGTTACTGCATCCTAATTAAACATCTAAATGTATTTAAATCTTCACGTCTAATCCACATTTGTAAGATTTTTTATTCATCTATTCATGTCATTCTTGCTTTAATATTTTCCAATTAGCATGTCGCTAATTTTTTTGGCCCCCTGGAGTGGAGAATAATTTTTTTTTACTACTCCACTGTTTAAAATTTAGTATTGATATTTTTTCATATTTTTATTATTCAAAAAGAATAATTTATATAATTATTGGTTTATGCGAGTTGAGAATTTACATAATTTCAACAAACATTTACTTAGATTGGATATGACTTGCGTATATCCAAGCCTACTTCGATATTTCTGCACATATTTCAAATCAGTTACAAAAATTAGTTGGCTCAGTAGAGTCACAAAAAAATAGTTACAAAGAGTATTTCTCTCTGGGAGTTACAAAAATTACTTCTCTCTGTGAAGTTACAAAAAGAAAGCAATTACTAAAAGTACTTGCCTCAAGACAGTTACTAAAATTAGTTGATTCACATGAATTAATCAGATGGTATTTAAAATTTTTATTTCTTCAATTTACAAATTGAATATTTTTTATGGATTGTGCTGAAGTATCGAATGGGCGAATTAATGGTTTCTATCTGATTGTATCTAAGTATAT
The DNA here is from genome assembly GCA_963920215.1 of Nineta flava. Taxonomy (NCBI): domain Eukaryota; kingdom Metazoa; phylum Arthropoda; class Insecta; order Neuroptera; family Chrysopidae; genus Nineta; species Nineta flava. Next base: position 27,326,065 of record OY986041.1, read on the forward strand.
TTTTTTTGTATAATTTATTTAATTCACTATTCCGAAACTTGTGGTCTCTCAAACTTGTAACAATTCAATACACATTCTATACACACTTTTGCTGTACAATTTATATTTTATGTGAATATGCATTGACTTTTCAATTTATTGTTTGTATACGCTTGGTTTTTTTTGGCCGTGTATTTTTTCTTTACAGAAGCGTAATGTCTCTTTATATATACAACTATGTATCTGAATTAAATTTGTAATCCATATTTATATTTTTGCAAATCAGACATATTTGAACATATTTTTTTTTTACTGTAGTGTCTTTTTTTTATATATATACAATATTTCTTTTACTACAGTTCAATTTAGCACATATTCACGTAATCTTTGTTTTCATAACTTGTACAACCAAAGTTAGTATTTTAAAGATAGTTGTACTATCAGCGTATTAGATTAAAAATTATTTATTTCAAATATATTTTATTTTAACATATATTTAGTTTTGTTCCCTTTTTTGTACCTTTTTATTTTTTTTCAGATTCGAATCACTTGTCGATAACTTAGACACTTACTGGATAGTAAAGATCTTACTACCTCAATATTATCTTTTTAATGGGCCCAGCTTTTATTGAAAGACTTTCGGTTCAACGTGTTCTTTTTTTATATTTACGTGTATGGCGTTAGCACCGATCGTTTTCTAATTTTCATAATTCCACATACAATACTCTGCTTTGGATTTTTTTTCTAAAGTACCGTATATTTAGTTTTCATTATTTTTTTTTACATCATAATACCTCTTTTAATTAAAATTACTAAATTAACTTAATTTCATATTTATGAAAATAATTTATAATTCAATTATTTTCTATAAAGTGTTTAGTTTTATTTTAAAACTAAACACCGAATTTTTTTTTAAATTAAACTCTAATCATATTTTTACATACACATTTTTTGGTCTAGAACACACAAAAAAATTTTCAGCTCGTTATCTCTTTTCATTTTTGAGTTATCGGCTTCACAGACGGACAGACAGACGGACGGACGGACATGTGAAAATGGTCGAATTAGGCCATTTTATGAATATCTTTGTAAAGCATTTTTGTCAAGGATTAATATATTCAAGCGTTACAAAGTCGGGACTAAACTTTATATACCTTGTATATTTACAAATATACTGGGTATAAAAACAATAAAATTTGTTTTCGAAATATTTATAGTTTCGTGAAAAGTTGTTATTTTCTAAAGGATTTAAAGGAAACGGCTATAATTCTTAAGCCCATTACACAATGAAAAAAATAAGGTATAAGATATAAGATATAAGGAATAGTGGAATCCAGCAGATGGCAGAACCATTGATCAATTCACAATTCAAAAAAAGGAATAAGGAATATGATATAGTCACAGAATTTCCGTCACGTTGGATATCTATTCCTTATTTCTTATTCCCAGCCAATCACAATGTTATGCGCAGTCGACTCTCCGACTTATGTTTTTGACATTTGTGCACACACCAGCAGCTGGCATTCAACCGCTGTGATTGGTTGAATATTGTATCTTATCGCCCATTGTGTTTTGGTCGCTGTGCTATTTCTTATATCTGATACCTTATTTTTTTCATTGTGTAATGGCCTTTATAATTATTTTAATGATTTAATATTCCCACAGGGTTTCAACTCTCAAAAATATTTCCCCCTAATGCTAAAGTAAAAAACCCCTAAAATCGCCACAATTACTTTAAAATCCCCCTAAAATAAAAAAAACCATAATGAGTACAATAACTAGCTATCTCCCCTGCGGTTTCACCTGCGTTAAATTTAAATTAAATAAAACAAATTTAAAAAAATAATAATTAATTATTTTAAAAAAAAGTCTGTCTCCTTCCATCCGGATCTGAACCAGCGACCTATGGATATCTATAATCTATTGAATTTTTTATTTATTTATTTTTTTCCGACATACTTTACAAATATCAATATTTAAGGCTAACTAAGAATTGTCCTGACCCTCTCGTGAGCGGTTTGTCGTACCGGTCAGGCTTGTGAATTGTGATGATTTTGGGGGCTATGCCAGCGGTAGATAGTATAACACTATCTACTGGTAGGGACTCCCTTGCTGGAAAGGTTCCAAATGAACAATCAGACTAAGACTCACGAGGCCAACCCAAGCCAAGGTGGGAGACATCGTGCCGAGGGCTGAATGGTATGGGGTTGTAAAATATGTGTGCCATGAACGATTCCTTTGGGGAACCTGGGGGCACCCCATAGTATTGAACCCCTTACCCCGGCATGCAAGGCTCTGCCGGGGTGGACCTCATTTCCTATGCTAATCGTGGGACCTAATATGGACTCTAAAAAGAAATTTAATTTTAAAAAATTTACGCGGGAAAATACCGCTACAGACCTCGTCGATCAGATGGAGCATGAGCTTCATCCTGTGAACGAGGGCAGGGTTGTACAACCGGACATACGACCGGGCAACCGTCCTAAGAGCCAGAGAAGTCGTGGGGAACAGGGAGCAAGAGGAGGTGCACTCCAGCTCCAGTACCTCATCGACAGGCAGAAGCACAACTTCTGCGTCGAAAACTTCCACCTCGGTGGAAGAAAAGACACCAGGAAGGCAGGTGGGCACTGACCACAGCCAACCTAGAGGTAACGGGGAGAAGAAATCTCTTCTACCCCCGAGCGGACAGCCTAGGGCAATTGATGACCCACTCGGAAGGGGACTGAGTGGAGCAAAATGCAAGTGGTACCTCCGATTCCTCAAACAGGGCATGGCCCCTGAAGAGGCTAGGAAGGCGGCCCTTGAGCGGGAGGCTCCCAAAATCTCAGCACGGCCCAGAGCACAGAAGCGGGGTGCCTCGCATGTCACTCCTCCCCTCAGGGAGAGTATTAAGAAAGGCCGAGCCGGGGACCATCCCTATTGCTCGCAGGTGAAACCCATGGGGAAGTATTCGTCGGCACTGAGCAACACCAAGGTGGCTCTACTGCCGGCAGGGTACCCAGAACGATACCTGACCACCGAACAGCAGACTTCGGCAGAGCAAGCTCTGGTTGAAGCCATGCTAAAAGCAGAGAAGCCCTACGTTGGGAAACTAACGTTTGAAAATATCCGGTTCCTTAGTGGCATGGTGGTCATCACATGCAAGACCCAGGAAGCGATAGAGTGGCTTCGGGAGCAAGCGCCCAAGCAATAGAACTGGGATGGACCGGAGTTGAAGGTCGCCGTGAGGAAAGATATACCCGCAGGTGAAACCATCAGCATCTTCTTCCCAAGAAGCGCAGGCATGGACACTGCGACTCAACTTTGTCTCCTTGAAGTGCAGTACCCGAATATCCGGGGAGCCCTTTGGAAGACGCTTAGCACAAAGGAGGATGTCAAGGCCATGGGGCAGCTGATCCGTTTTCTTATCAACAGCCTATCTGCGGAGAAGATAAGGGAGCAGGGCACCAAGTCCATTTCAGATTTGGTGCGATCCCTGTTCATGCACTGAAGAGGGGCAAATCTGGCAGAGTAGAGCAGGAGGAGGAGGCTCAGCTCACCGGAGCTCCAGAGATGGTGGTGGAACAGGTGCAGGTGGCACGCGAGGAAGAGCTCAGCCTCGACCCTTTGCTAGCAGCCCCGGAGGGAGAAGAATTACTCTCAGACGGGGAGGAGAGGAGGCTCCTAGAGGAGGGAAGGGCAAGCCCTTCCTTCCAAAAGGAACAATGATTAAAAACAACACCACCAGGGTTGCCCAACTGAACGCCCACCACTCCAAAGGGGCATCTTCAGTTATAGCGAGTCTCTTCGCTAGGCAACACCTGGGAGTCGTGCTGATCCAGGAACCCTGGATCTACAGAAGTCAGGTAAGAGGACTGAACTGCCGCGATGCGACAGTCATTTGGGACAAAAAGTCAGAAATACCAAGAGCTTGTTTGCTAGTTCGGGATGAGTTAAACGCTGTGTGCATTTCAGAATTTGTGACGAGAGACCTGGCTACTGCGCAGATAACCCTGCAAATGGGGGGTGTACCCCACAGACTGGTCATCGCATCAGTATACCTAGCCGGAGACAAGGAGGTACCGTCAAATGAGGTCAGGAAGCTAGTGGATCACTGCAGCAAGCATCGCCTGCCTTTGATCATCGGCTGTGATGCCAACGCGCACCACGTAATATGGGGCAGTTCCGACTGCAACAAAAGAGGTGAGTCTCTCTTAGAATTCGTACTAGCATCCAATCTCGAAATCCTAAACGTAGGCACAACGCCAACTTTCGTAACAAGAGCTAGAGAAGAAGTGTTAGATATCACTCTGTGTAACCTGTCGACGGGGCAATGGGTCAGGAGATGGAGAGTTTCATCGGAGCCATCCCTGTCTGACCATAGAATCATTCAATTTGAACTAGAAGGGGTCACCTCGGGACCTTGTGGTATCAGGAACCCGAGAAAGACCAACTGGAATAATTACGTCAGCAACTTGGAAGACAATCTAAGGTTAGTGAACTCCAAAGTCAGGGAACCCCTGGCACTGGAACAGGCTGTTGACGAACTTGATAGGGCAATTAAGGAGGCATATCGATCCACTTGCCCACTGATCGTTAACAAAACCAAAAGGCAGGTGCCTTGGTGGAATACCAATCTCTCGAGGCTCCGTAGCGAGACTCGCAGGCTCTTCAATAAAGCAAAACTGTGTGGAGATTGGGACAGTTACGCGGCAAAATTGACCGAGTATAACAAGGAGATTAGGAAAGCTAAACGGAACAGCTTCAGAGTGTTTTGTGCAGGCATCGCCACTGTCCCTGCAGCGGCCAGACTGCACAAAGCTTTATCCCGAGACACTCAATCCGGGGCACAAGCACTCAAAAGGCCGGATGGAAGTTTCACGGAGGACGAGGAGCAGAGGGCTCTTCTACTCCTGGAGACTCACTTCCCCGGTAGTTCTCCTACTCAGGGGCAGGAAGATTTGAGGGCTCCATGCAGAGCGACTAAAGAGAACTGGAACAGGGCTGCAGAAGTATGCACCCCTGGGCGGTTGAAATGGGCAATTGACACATTTCAGCCTTTCAAAGCAGCCGGAGTAGATGGCATCTTCCCTGCCCTGTTACAACATGGGCAAAAGGAGAGTTTGCCTCATCTCCTCCGGATCAGTAGAGCCAGCCTGGCGCTAGGGCATATACCTAGCCCCTGGAGAAGGGCCCGAGTTACTTTCATCCCCAAAGCGGGAAAGAGAGACCAGTGCCATCCGAAGTCTGTTCGACCCATCAGCCATACATCGTTTTTCTTGAAAACGGTGGAAAAGGCGGTGGACAGTTGCATCCGAAGCCAGGTGCTGGAGAGGAGGCCTTTGCACCCCAACCAGCATGCGTATAGGGCAGGCAGGTCCACAGAGACGGCCCTCTACGAACTAACGACCGCAATAGAGCGGGGCTTTGATGCGAGAGAAACGACCATGTGCGCGTTTCTTGATATAGAAGGCGCTTTTGACAATACCTCACATGAGGTAGTCAAAGCATCCCTGGAGAAACGGGGGGTGGACGTCACGATATCCAAATGGATAGGCGAGATGCTCGCTTCCAGAACTGCCGAAGTGAGGGTGGGGGAGAGAACCATCCGGGTCGGCACAACGCGAGGCTGCCCACAGGGGTCCTATCCCCTTTACTATGGAGTCTTGTAGTAGATGACCTGTTACACGGGCTCACGGATCAAGGCATTACCTGCATAGGATATGCCGATGATATCGTGATCCTGGCAACAGGGAAGTTTGAGAGCACGGTGCGTGACCTCATTCAAAGAGGGCTAAACGCTACAAGAAAGTGGTGCCAGTCAGTGGGGCTGAGCGTCAACCCAGCCAAGACCACTGTGATGACATTCACCAAGAAAAGGAAACTCCCGAGACTCCAAGCACTACACCTTGGTGGCGAGGAGTTGGAATGGAAGCAGGAAGCTAAGTACCTAGGCATTACCCTAGATTCTAAGCTACGGTGGAACCAACACTTGGAGGAAGTTACCTCCAAGGCAACCAGAGCCCTCATAGTGTGCAGACGAATCGCTGGCAAGTCCTGGGGATGTACACCAAGAATCCTGCGATGGATGTACACCATGATGGTAAGACCAGTTATCACCTATGGAGCGGTGGTCTGGTCAAAGAAAACCGAAATCGCTAGAGCAAGGCAAGGACTCGTTAGAGTACAGCGTCTGGCATGCCTGTGTATCACAGGTGCCATGAGGTCATGTCCAACGGCTGCGATGGAGGTCATACTGGACCTCTCTCCCCTGCATCTAGCAGTGGAGGGTGCAGCACAGAAAGCGTTGCTAAGAATAACGGGAGGCGAAAAGGCCTATAGGAGGGCTATTACGGGTAACAAGCCCCTAACCTCTTTGTTAGACCTACCCCGGGATAAAGCAAGTAGGAAGTTCAGCTTCGATAGGAACTTCACTACGGAGCTGAGCAGTAAGCAGGAGTGGAATGGGGAGGACATGTACTTCCTGAAGCCACATACCATAAAATGGTACACTGACGGGTCAAAGACAAACGAAGGCACGGGAGCGGGTGTATTTGGGCCTAGAACCAGATACTCTGAACCCATGGGGAGGTTTCCCAGTGTTTTCCAGGCGGAAGTTCGTGCAATAACCAGGTGTGCTGAGTTCAACCTGAGCAGGAACTACAGGAAGCGGGACATAGTGATCCTCTCTGACAGCTGCAATCAAAGCACTAAGTGCATGGAGCATCAACTCTAAGATGGTGTGGGAATGCCTAGACCTGCTAAACAGGCTAGGCAAGGAGAATGACGTTTCTCTGAAATGGGTGCCAGGCCATGCAGGCATTGAGGGGAATGAGACTGCTGATGAACTGGCAAGGAAAGGGTCGTCAGAGCCTTTCATAGGACCTGAGCCGTCCTGTGGAATAAGTGAGGCCTTCCTCAACACAGCCCTCTGGAAGGCAGAGGAAGCAGAAAGAAACAAGCTTTGGGAAGATTCCCCAGGGCTGCGGCAGGCCAAGATCCTTCTCGGGCAGTATAACCGAAAGAGATTCGAAACCTGCATTAAGCTCACAAAAAATGAGTTACGAATCCTAACGGGCTTACTCACCGGGCATTGCCGGCTGAATGGGCACCTCCGAAAGATGGGAATCATCAATGACGGCTCATGCAGGTTCTGTGAGCTGGAGGAAGAAACTCCAATTCATCTCCTACTTGAATGTGAAGCCGTGGCACGAAGACGGGCTGCTTGTTTCGACCAGTACCTACTCCAGGAGGATGACTTACCATCCCTGCACCCCACCCAGATCCTCAAATTCCTCCGAGAATTGAGACTGGTTGAGGAGCTCTGAGGCAAGCCTTAACAGAGTAGTAGTAGGGGGTCACAATAGATCATATTGGTCGCAGTGATTAATAACCTCCAAATAATAATAATAATAATAACTAAGAATTGTAGCATAATGAAAGATAGCCTATAGCCTTCCTCATGAATGTGGCTATCATACATAAACAGAACTTTTCAAAACAGACTGGTAGTAGTTCCAGGGATTAGCGCGTTCAAACAAACAAACAAACTCTTCAGCTTTATTATATTAACATCTAGAAATGTTAAGTAATTAAAAAAAAAAAGAAGTTAATACTAAAAAAATATTTAAAAAAAATTCGTTACGCAAGAGCTGCGTCAACTTAGCGAATTTCCTTAGAATACATAAATCACTCTCTACGGTCATAGTTTTAGTGTGATCAAAATGAAATATAATAATAATAATAAAACTTTATTGATATGCCAATTGGCTAATCAAAGTAATACAATAACATAATATAACACAAACACGAAAAATGATATTAATAGAAAACAGAAGACACATTATGAAATAGAATAACATCTGATATAATTTTAGTATTTGCGAAAATTAAATTTATTAATAGCCAAAATAGAACGATACTTTTTGCTCTAGAACACATTTCCGCTCGTTATCTCTTTTCGTTCTTGAGTAATCGTGTCCACAGATAGACAAACGGACATGCGGAAATGACCAAATTTTATGATGAACACATATACCAAACATTCATACCTACGATCAATATTTTTAAGCGTTACGGTCGTGATC
>OY986041.1:27339109-27414109 GCA_963920215.1 Nineta flava
ATGAATATCTTTGTAAAGCATTTTTGTCAAGGATTAATATTTTCAAGCGTTACAAAGTCGGGACTAAACTTAATATACCTTGTATATTTACAAATATACTGGGTATAACAATACTATTTGATGTATATTATGTTTGTGCATGTGCCCGTCTTCGATCGACTCATTTTCATCTTTAAACACAAATTATGAAAAAACGGTTGACTTTATGAAAAAAGCTTTCTAACAAAAGTTGTTTATTTTAAAGAGAAGAAGAATTTTTGTACAAAAATTTTCTATCTATCTCCTACGGTTTCAAAGATATAATTTTTCCACCCTGGCGGGGGGAAACACGTTCCGATTTTGCCCATTAACGAACTTGACCTTACTTTTTTGGTCTAGAACACACACAAAAATTTTCAGCTCGTTACCTCTTTTCGTTTTTGAGTTATCGGCTTCACAGACGGACAGACGGACGGACATGTGAAAATGGCCGAATTAGGCCATTTTATGAATATCTTTGTAAAGCATTTTTGTCAAGGATTAATATTTTCAAGCGTTACAAAGTCGGGACTAAACTTAATATACCTTGTATATTTACAAATATACTGGGTATAACAATACTATTTGATGTATATTATGTTTGTGCATGTGCCCGTCTTCGATCGACTCATTTTCATCTTTAAACACAAATTATGAAAAAACGGTTGACTTTATGAAAAAAGCTTTCAAACAAAAGTTGTTTATTTTAAAGAGAAGAAGAATTTTTGTAAAAAATTTTCTTTCTATCTCCTACGGTTTCAAAGATATAATTTTTCCACCCTGGCGGGGGGAAACACGTTCCGATTTTGCCCATTAACGAACTTGACCTTACTTTTTTGGTCTAGAACACACACAAAAATTTTCAGCTCGTTATCTCTTTTCGTTTTTTAGTTATCGGCTTCACAGACGGACAGACGGACGGACGGACGGACATGTGAAAATGGCCGAATTAGGCCATTTTATGAATATCTTTGTAAAGCATTTTTGTCAAGGATTAATATTTTCAAGCGTTACAAAGTCGGGACTAAACTTAATATACCTTGTATATTTACAAATATACTGGGTATAACAATACTATTTGATGTATATTATGTTTGTGCATGTGCCCGTCTTCGATCGACTCATTTTCATCTTTAAACACAAATTATGAAAAAACGGTTGACTTTATGAAAAAAGCTTTCAAACAAAAGTTGTATATTTTAAAGAGAAGAAGAAGTTTTGTAAATAAAATTTCTTTCTATCTCCTACGGTTTCAAAGATATAATTTTTCCACCCTGGCGGGGGGAAACACGTTCCGATTTTGCCCATTAACGAACTTGACCTTACTTTTTTGGTCTAGAACACACAAAAAATTTTCAGCTCGTTACCTCTTTTCGTTTTTGAGTTATCGGCTTCACAGACGGACAGACGGACGGACGGACATGTGAAAATGGCCGAATTAGGCCATTTTATGAATATCTTTGTAAAGCATTTTTGTCAAGGATTAATATTTTCAAGCGTTACAAAGTCGGGACTAAACTTAATATACCTTGTATATTTACAAAAATACTGGGTATAACAATACTATTTGATGTATATTATGTTTTGGCATGTGCCCGTCTTCGATCGACTCATTTTCATCTTTAAACACAAATTATGAAAAAACGGTTGACTTTATGAAAAAAGCTTTCAAACAAAAGTTGTTTATTTTAAAGAGAAGAAGAATTTTTGTAAAAAAATTTTCTATCTATCTCCTACGGTTTCAAAGATATAATTTTTCCACCCTGGCGGGGGGAAACACGTTCCGATCTTGCCCATTAACGAACTTGACCTTACTTTTTTGGTCTAGAACACACACAAAAATTTTCAGCTCGTTACCTCTTTTCGTTTTTGAGTTATCGGCTTCACAGACGGACAGACGGACGGACGGACATGGGAAAATGGCCGAATTAGGCCATTTTATGAATATCTTTGTAAAGCATTTTTGTCAAGGATTAATATTTTCAAGCGTTACAAAGTCGGGACTAAACTTAATATACCTTGTATATTTACAAATATACTGGGTATAACAATACTATTTGATGTATATTATGTTTGTGCATGTGCCCGTCTTCGATCGACTCATTTTCATCTTTAAACACAAATTATGAAAAAACGGTTGACTTTATGAAAAAAGCTTTCAAACAAAAGTTGTTTATTTTAAAGAGAAGAAGAAGTTTTGTAAATAAAATTTCTTTCTATCTCCTACGGTTTCAAAGATATAATTTTTCCACCCTGGCGGGGGGAAACACGTTCCGATTTTGCCCATTAACGAACTTGACCTTACTTTTTTGGTCTAGAACACACACAAAAATTTTCAGCTCGTTATCTCTTTTCGTTTTTGAGTTATCGGCTTCACAGACGGACAGACGGACGGACGGACATGTGAAAATGGCCGAATTAGGCCATTTTATGAATATCTTTGTAAAGCATTTTTGTCAAGGATTAATCTTTTCAAGCGTTACAAAGTCAGGACTAAACTTAATATACCTTGTATAATTACAAATATACTGGGTATAACAAAACTATTTGATGTATATTATGTTTGTGCATGTGCCCGTCTTCGATCGACTCATTTTCATCTTTAAACACAAATTATGAAAAAACGGTTGACTTTATGAAAAAAGCTTTCAAACAAAAGTTGTTTATTTTAAAGAGAAGAAGAATTTTTGTAAAAAAATTTTCTTTCTATCTCCTACGGTTTCAAAGATATAATTTATCCACCCTGGCGGGGGGAAACACGTTCCGATTTTACCCATTAACGAACTTGACCTTACTTTTTTGGTCTAGAACACACACAAAAATTTTCAGCTCGTTATCTCTTTTCGTTTTTGAGTTATCGGCTTCACAGACGGACAGACGGACGGACATGTGAAAATGGCCGAATTAGGCCATTTTATGAATATCTTTGTAAAGCATTTTTGTCATGGATTAATATTTTCAAGCGTTACAAAGTCGGGACTAAACTTATAATACCTTGTATATTTACAAATATACTGGGTATAATAAACTTAATATATCTTGTATATTTACAAATATACTGGGTATAACAATACTATTTGATGTATATTATGTTTGTGCATGTGCCCGTCTTCGATCGACTCATTTTCATCTTTAAACACAAATTATGAAAAAACGGTTGACTTTATGAAAAAAGCTTTCAAACAAAAGTTGTTTATTTTAAAGAGAATAAGAATATTTGTAAAAAAATTTTCTTTCTATCTCCTACGGTTTCAAAGATATAATTTTTCCACCCTGGCGGGGGGAAACACGTTCCGATTTTGCCCATTAACGAACTTGACCTTACTTTTTTGGTCTAGAACACACAAAAAATTTTCAGCTCGTTACCTCTTTTCGTTTTTGATTTATCGGCTTCACAGACGGACAGACGGATGAACGGACGGACATGTGAAAATGGCCGAATTAGGCCATTTTATGAATATCTTTGTAAAGCATTTTTGTCAAGGATTAATCTTTTCAAGCGTTACAAAGTCAGGACTAAACTTAATATACCTTGTATAATTACAAATATACTGGGTATAACAAAACTATTTGATGTATATTATGTTTGTGCATGTGCCCGTCTTCGATCGACTCATTTTCATCTTTAAACACAAATTATGAAAAAACGGTTGACTTTATGAAAAAAGCTTTCAAACAAAAGTTGTTTATTTTAAAGAGAAGAAGAATTTTTGTAAAAAAATTTTCTTTCTATCTCCTACGGTTTCAAAGATATAATTTATCCACCCTGGCGGGGGGAAACACGTTCCGATCTTGCCCATTAACGAACTTGACCTTACTTTTTTGGTCTAGAACACACACAAAAATTTTCAGCTCGTTACCTCTTTTCGTTTTTGAGTTATCGGCTTCACAGACGGACAGACGGACGGACGGACATGGGAAAATGGCCGAATTAGGCCATTTTATGAATATCTTTGTAAAGCATTTTTGTCAAGGATTAATATTTTCAAGCGTTACAAAGTCGGGACTAAACTTAATATACCTTGTATATTTACAAATATACTGGGTATAACAATACTATTTGATGTATATTATGTTTGTGCATGTGCCCGTCTTCGATCGACTCATTTTCATCTTTAAACACAAATTATGAAAAAACGGTTGACTTTATGAAAAAAGCTTTCAAACAAAAGTTGTTTATTTTAAAGAGAAGAAGAAGTTTTGTAAATAAAATTTCTTTCTATCTCCTACGGTTTCAAAGATATAATTTTTCCACCCTGGCGGGGGGAAACACGTTCCGATTTTACCCATTAACGAACTTGACCTTACTTTTTTGGTCTAGAACACACACAAAAATTTTCAGCTCGTTATCTCTTTTCGTTTTTGAGTTATCGGCTTCACAGACGGACAGACGGACGGACATGTGAAAATGGCCGAATTAGGCCATTTTATGAATATCTTTGTAAAGCATTTTTGTCATGGATTAATATTTTCAAGCGTTACAAAGTCGGGACTAAACTTATAATACCTTGTATATTTACAAATATACTGGGTATAATAAACTTAATATATCTTGTATATTTACAAATATACTGGGTATAACAATACTATTTGATGTATATTATGTTTGTGCATGTGCCCGTCTTCGATCGACTCATTTTCATCTTTAAACACAAATTATGAAAAAACGGTTGACTTTATGAAAAAAGCTTTCAAACAAAAGTTGTTTATTTTAAAGAGAATAAGAATATTTGTAAAAAAATTTTCTTTCTATCTCCTACGGTTTCAAAGATATAATTTTTCCACCCTGGCGGGGGGAAACACGTTCCGATTTTGCCCATTAACGAACTTGACCTTACTTTTTTGGTCTAGAACACACAAAAAATTTTCAGCTCGTTACCTCTTTTCGTTTTTGATTTATCGGCTTCACAGACGGACAGACGGATGAACGGACGGACATGTGAAAATGGCCGAATTAGGCCATTTTATGAATATCTTTGTAAAGCATTTTTGTCAAGGATTAATCTTTTCAAGCGTTACAAAGTCAGGACTAAACTTAATATACCTTGTATAATTACAAATATACTGGGTATAACAAAACTATTTGATGTATATTATGTTTGTGCATGTGCCCGTCTTCGATCGACTCATTTTCATCTTTAAACACAAATTATGAAAAAACGGTTGACTTTATGAAAAAAGCTTTCAAACAAAAGTTGTTTATTTTAAAGAGAAGAAGAATTTTTGTAAAAAAATTTTCTTTCTATCTCCTACGGTTTCAAAGATATAATTTATCCACCCTGGCGGGGGGAAACACGTTCCGATCTTGCCCATTAACGAACTTGACCTTACTTTTTTGGTCTAGAACACACACAAAAATTTTCAGCTCGTTACCTCTTTTCGTTTTTGAGTTATCGGCTTCACAGACGGACAGACGGACGGACGGACATGGGAAAATGGCCGAATTAGGCCATTTTATGAATATCTTTGTAAAGCATTTTTGTCAAGGATTAATATTTTCAAGCGTTACAAAGTCGGGACTAAACTTAATATACCTTGTATATTTACAAATATACTGGGTATAACAATACTATTTGATGTATATTATGTTTGTGCATGTGCCCGTCTTCGATCGACTCATTTTCATCTTTAAACACAAATTATGAAAAAACGGTTGACTTTATGAAAAAAGCTTTCAAACAAAAGTTGTTTATTTTAAAGAGAAGAAGAAGTTTTGTAAATAAAATTTCTTTCTATCTCCTACGGTTTCAAAGATATAATTTTTCCACCCTGGCGGGGGGAAACACGTTCCGATTTTGCCCATTAACGAACTTGACCTTACTTTTTTGGTCTAGAACACACACAAAAATTTTCAGCTCGTTATCTCTTTTCGTTTTTGAGTTATCGGCTTCACAGACGGACAGACGGACGGACGGACATGTGAAAATGGCCGAATTAGGCCATTTTATGAATATCTTTGTAAAGCATTTTTGTCAAGGATTAATCTTTTCAAGCGTTACAAAGTCAGGACTAAACTTAATATACCTTGTATAATTACAAATATACTGGGTATAACAAAACTATTTGATGTATATTATGTTTGTGCATGTGCCCGTCTTCGATCGACTCATTTTCATCTTTAAACACAAATTATGAAAAAACGGTTGACTTTATGAAAAAAGCTTTCAAACAAAAGTTGTTTATTTTAAAGAGAAGAAGAATTTTTGTAAAAAAATTTTCTTTCTATCTCCTACGGTTTCAAAGATATAATTTATCCACCCTGGCGGGGGGAAACACGTTCCGATTTTACCCATTAACGAACTTGACCTTACTTTTTTGGTCTAGAACACACACAAAAATTTTCAGCTCGTTATCTCTTTTCGTTTTTGAGTTATCGGCTTCACAGACGGACAGACGGACGGACATGTGAAAATGGCCGAATTAGGCCATTTTATGAATATCTTTGTAAAGCATTTTTGTCATGGATTAATATTTTCAAGCGTTACAAAGTCGGGACTAAACTTATAATACCTTGTATATTTACAAATATACTGGGTATAATAAACTTAATATATCTTGTATATTTACAAATATACTGGGTATAACAATACTATTTGATGTATATTATGTTTGTGCATGTGCCCGTCTTCGATCGACTCATTTTCATCTTTAAACACAAATTATGAAAAAACGGTTGACTTTATGAAAAAAGCTTTCAAACAAAAGTTGTTTATTTTAAAGAGAATAAGAATATTTGTAAAAAAATTTTCTTTCTATCTCCTACGGTTTCAAAGATATAATTTTTCCACCCTGGCGGGGGGAAACACGTTCCGATTTTGCCCATTAACGAACTTGACCTTACTTTTTTGGTCTAGAACACACAAAAAATTTTCAGCTCGTTACCTCTTTTCGTTTTTGATTTATCGGCTTCACAGACGGACAGACGGATGAACGGACGGACATGTGAAAATGGCCGAATTAGGCCATTTTATGAATATCTTTGTAAAGCATTTTTGTCAAGGATTAATCTTTTCAAGCGTTACAAAGTCAGGACTAAACTTAATATACCTTGTATAATTACAAATATACTGGGTATAACAAAACTATTTGATGTATATTATGTTTGTGCATGTGCCCGTCTTCGATCGACTCATTTTCATCTTTAAACACAAATTATGAAAAAACGGTTGACTTTATGAAAAAAGCTTTCAAACAAAAGTTGTTTATTTTAAAGAGAAGAAGAATTTTTGTAAAAAAATTTTCTTTCTATCTCCTACGGTTTCAAAGATATAATTTATCCACCCTGGCGGGGGGAAACACGTTCCGATTTTACCCATTAACGAACTTGACCTTACTTTTTTGGTCTAGAACACACACAAAAATTTTCAGCTCGTTATCTCTTTTCGTTTTTGAGTTATCGGCTTCACAGACGGACAGACGGACGGACATGTGAAAATGGCCGAATTAGGCCATTTTATGAATATCTTTGTAAAGCATTTTTGTCATGGATTAATATTTTCAAGCGTTACAAAGTCGGGACTAAACTTATAATACCTTGTATATTTACAAATATACTGGGTATAATAAACTTAATATATCTTGTATATTTACAAATATACTGGGTATAACAATACTATTTGATGTATATTATGTTTGTGCATGTGCCCGTCTTCGATCGACTCATTTTCATCTTTAAACACAAATTATGAAAAAACGGTTGACTTTATGAAAAAAGCTTTCAAACAAAAGTTGTTTATTTTAAAGAGAATAAGAATATTTGTAAAAAAATTTTCTTTCTATCTCCTACGGTTTCAAAGATATAATTTTTCCACCCTGGCGGGGGGAAACACGTTTCGATTTTGCCCATTAACGAACTTGACCTTACTTTTTTGGTCTAGAACACACACAAAATTTTCAGCTCGTTACCTCTTTTCGTTTTTGAGTTATCGGCTTCACAGACGGACAGACGGACGGACGGACATGTGAAAATGGCCGAATTAGGCCATTTTATGAATATCTTTGTAAAGCATTTTTGTCAAGGATTAATATTTTCAAGCGTTACAAAGTCGGGACTAAACTTAATATTCCTTGTATATTTACAAACATACTGGGTATAACAATACAATTTGATGTATATTATGTTTGTGCATGTGCCCGTCTTCGATCGACTCATTTTCATCTTTAAACACAAATTATGAAAAAACGGTTGACTTTATGAAAAAAGCTTTCAAACAAAAGTTGTTTATTTTAAAGAGAAGAAGAATTTTTGTAAAAAAATTTTCTTTCAATCTCCTACGGTTTCAAAGATATATTTTTCCACCCTGGCAAGGGGAAACACGTTCCGATTTTACCCATTAACGAACTTGACCTTACTTTTTTGGTCTAGAACACACACACAAATTTTCAGCTCGTTATCTCTTTTCGTTTTTGAGTTATCGGCTTCACAGACGGACAGACGGACGGACATGTGAAAATGGCCGAATTAGGCCATTTTATGAATATCTTTGTAAAGCATTTTTGTCATGGATTAATATTTTCAAGCGTTACAAAGTCGGGACTAAACTTATAATACCTTGTATATTTACAAATATACTGGGTATAATAAACTTAATATATCTTGTATATTTACAAATATACTGGGTATAACAATACTATTTGATGTATATTATGTTTGTGCATGTGCCCGTCTTCGATCGACTCGTTTTCGTCTTTAAACACAAATTATGAAAAAACGGTTGACTTTATGAAAAAAGCTTTCAAACAAAAGTTGTTTATTTTAAAGAGAAGAAGAATTTTTGTAAAAAAATTTTCTATCTATCTCCTACGGTTTCAAAGATATAATTTTTCCACCCTGGCGGGGGGAAACACGTTCCGATTTTGCCCATTAACGAACTTGACCTTACTTTTTTGGTCTAGAACACACACAAAAATTTTCAGCTCGTTACCTCTTTTCGTTTTTGAGTTATCGGCTTCACAGACGGACGGACGGACGGACATGGGAAAATGGCCGAATTAGGCCATTTTATGAATATCTTTGTAAAGCATTTTTGTCAAGGATTAATATTTTCAAGCGTTACAAAGTCGGGACTAAACTTAATATACCTTGTATATTTACAAATATACTGGGTATAACAATACTATTTGATGTATATTATGTTTGTGCATGTGCCCGTCTTCGATCGACTCATTTTCATCTTTAAACACAAATTATGAAAAAACGGTTGACTTTATGAAAAAAGCTTTCAAACAAAAGTTGTTTATTTTAAAGAGAATAAGAATATTTGTAAAAAAATTTTCTTTCTATCTCCTACGGTTTCAAAGATATAATTTTTCCACCCTGGCATGGGGAAACACGTTCCGATTTTACCCATTAACGAACTTGACCTTACTTTTTTGGTCTAGAACACACACAAAAATTTTCAGCTCGTTATCTCTTTTCGTTTTTTAGTTATCGGCTTCACAGACGGACAGACGGACGGACGGACGGACATGTGAAAATGGCCGAATTAGGCCATTTTATGAATATCTTTGTAAAGCATTTTTGTCAAGGATTAATATTTTCAAGCGTTACAAAGTCGGGACTAAACTTAATATACCTTGTATATTTACAAATATACTGGGTATAATAAACTTAATATACCTTGTATATTTACAAATATACTGGGTATAACAATACTATTTGATGTATATTATGTTTTGGCATGTGCCCGTCTTCGATCGACTCATTTTCATCTTTAAACACAAATTATGAAAAAACGGTTGACTTTATGAAAAAAGCTTTCAAACAAAAGTTGTTTATTTTAAAGAGAAGAAGAATTTTTGTAAAAAAATTTTCTTTCTATCTCCTACGGTTTCAAAGATATAATTTTTCCACCCTGGCAAGGGGAAACACGTTCCGATTTTACCCATTAACGAACTTGACCTTACTTTTTTGGTCTAGAACACACACAAAAATTTTCAGCTCGTTATCTCTTTTCGTTTTTTAGTTATCGGCTTCACAGACGGACAGACGGACGGACGGACGGACATGTGAAAATGGCCGAATTAGGCCATTTTATGAATATCTTTGTAAAGCATTTTTGTCAAGGATTAATATTTTCAAGCGTTACAAAGTCGGGACTAAACTTAATATACCTTGTATATTTACAAACATACTGGGTATAACAATACAATTTGATGTATATTATGTTTGTGCATGTGCCCGTCTTCGATCGACTCATTTTCATCTTTAAACACAAATTATGAAAAAACGGTTGACTTTATGAAAAAAGCTTTCAAACAAAAGTTGTTTATTTTAAAGAGAAGATAAAAT
The DNA here is from genome assembly GCA_963920215.1 of Nineta flava. NCBI lineage: Eukaryota > Metazoa > Arthropoda > Insecta > Neuroptera > Chrysopidae > Nineta > Nineta flava. The sequence goes on from OY986041.1 coordinate 27,349,419, forward strand.
TTTGTACAAAAATTTTCTATCTATCTCCTACGGTTTCAAAGATATAATTTTTCCACCCTGGCGGGGGGAAACACGTTCCGATTTTGCCCATTAACGAACTTGACCTTACTTTTTTGGTCTAGAACACACACAAAAATTTTCAGCTCGTTACCTCTTTTCGTTTTTGAGTTATCGGCTTCACAGACGGACAGACGGACGGACGGACATGTGAAAATGGCCGAATTAGGCCATTTTATGAATATCTTTGTAAAGCATTTTTGTCAAGGATTAATATTTTCAAGCGTTACAAAGTCGGGACTAAACTTAATATACCTTGTATATTTACAAATATACTGGGTATAACAATACTATTTGATGTATATTATGTTTGTGCATGTGCCCGTCTTCGATCGACTCATTTTCGTCTTTAAACACAAATTATGAAAAAACGGTTGACTTTATGAAAAAAGCTTTCAAACAAAAGTTGTTTATTTTAAAGAGAAGAAGAATTTTTGTAAAAAAATTTTCTTTCTATCTCCTACGGTTTCAAAGATATAATTTTTCCACCCTGGCGGGGGGAAACACGTTCCGATTTTACCCATTAACGAACTTGACCTTACTTTTTTGGTCTAGAACACACACAAAAATTTTCAGCTCGTTATCTCTTTTCGTTTTTTAGTTATCGGCTTCACAGACGGACAGACGGACGGACGGACGGACATGGGAAAATGGCCGAATTAGGCCATTTTATGAATATCTTTGTAAAGCATTTTTGTCAAGGATTAATATTTTCAAGCGTTACAAAGTCGGGACTAAACTTAATATACCTTGTATATTTACAAATATACTGGGTATAACAATACTATTTGATGTATATTATGTTTGTGCATGTGCCCGTCTTCGATCGACTCATTTTCATCTTTAAACACAAATTATGAAAAAACGGTTGACTTTATGAAAAAAGCTTTCAAACAAAAGTTGTTTATTTTAAAGAGAAGAAGAATTTTTGTACAAAAATTTTCTATCTATCTCCTACGGTTTCAAAGATATAATTTTTCCACCCTGGCGGGGGGAAACTCGTTCCGATTTTGCCCATTAACGAACTTGACCTTACTTTTTTGGTCTAGAACACACACAAAAATTTTCAGCTCGTTACCTCTTTTCGTTTTTGAGTTATCGGCTTCACAGACGGACAGACGGACGGACGGACGGACATGTGAAAATGGCCGAATTAGGCCATTTTATGAATATCTTTGTAAAGCATTTTTGTCATGGATTAATATTTTCAAGCGTTACAAAGTCGGGACTAAACTTAATATACCTTGTATATTTACAAATATACTGGGTATAACAATACTATTTGATGTATATTATGTTTGTGCATGTGCCCGTCTTCGATCGACTCATTTTCATCTTTAAACACAAATTATGAAAAAACGGTTGACTTTATGAAAAAAGCTTTCAAACAAAAGTTGTTTATTTTAAAGAGAATAAGAATTTTTGTAAAAAAATTTTCTTTCTATCTCCTACGGTTTTGAAGATATAATTTTTCCACCCTGGCGGGGGGAGACACGTTCCGATTTTGCCCATTAACGAACTTGACCTTACTTTTTTGGTCTAGAACACACACAAAAATTTTCAGCTCGTTATCTCTTTTCGTTTTTGAGTTATCGGCTTCACAGACGGACGGACGGACATGTGAAAATGGCCGAATTAGGCCATTTTATGAATATCTTTGTAAAGCATTTTTGTCAAGGATTAATATTTTCAAGCGTTACAAAGTCGGGACTAAACTTAATATACCTTGTATATTTACAAATATACTGGGTATAATAAACTTAATATACCTTGTATATTTACAAATATACTGGGTATAAAAATACAGACAAAATTGAGAACTATCCTCCTTTTTGAAGTCGGATTAAAAATAGGTTACTCCTGTTCAACATTTAAGCAAATAATTTAGTACAAAGGCATTTTAAATTTGTTTGTTTGAACGCGTTGATCTCTAGAACTGCCAGTCAAATTTGAAAAATTATTCTTGTGTATGATAGCCACATTTATTAGGAAGGCAGGCTATAGGCTATCCAAACATTACGCTACAATTCTTAGTTAGCCTTAAATATCGTTATTTGGACGGTAAGATTGAGTACATGACCACTGTGGAGTCTGGACGTGCTTTTTTACTGCTCTGTTGAAGTTTTAGTTGATTTTAATTTTTGGGTATAATATTAAGCCGTTTTTCCGTGAATGTTCATTTTAAAATATTTCTGTATTTTTTAATAGTGAATTTTACTGGAAAATAGTACGTATAGTGAATTTATTCGAATATATTGATAATTAGTTAAACGAAAACCAAGGAGACATTTTATATAATCAGTAAGAAAAATAACAATTTATATTGTAATATAGTTATAAGTGAATATATTTTGTGTCTAAATCAATGTCAGCTGTGGCGCAGTGAATAGAGGTATGGAATAGCACTCTAAAAGTAGTGAGTTCGAGCCTAATCAAAGTGATTTTTTTTTTTAAGTTTATTTTTCTGTAAATTTTATTTTTTTTAAATTTTTATGTTGTGCAAAGATTAATAATTAAATATATTTCGTACATAAATTATCGTGAGTTGCAGCGTAGTGAGACAAGTAGTGGCTTAAATAATTTTTCTTTTATAATTTTTATTGTTTAATATAATAATTCTTGTTTATTTTAATAATGGAAGCGAAACTGGACATTCTATTAAAACGAATGAATGAAGTTGAACTGAATTTAAAAAGCGATATTCAACAAATGAATATCGATATTAACGAACTTAAAAATATCTGCTTATCAAATCAGCAAAAGTACACGGAATTGGAATCAATCGTCAACCAACAACAAAAGACAACAAGCTATTTACAGCGGGAAGTAAACAAAAACAATATTGTTGTTTTCGGTATGACTGCTAATGAACCAAATTTGCTAAAATCATTTATAGAAATTGCTGACCACAAATTGGGAATTAAGATTATTGAATCAGATATTGTCAAAATCCATCGACTGGGAGAAAAAGAGAATGTATCAAAGCCAGTTAAAGTTGGTTTCTACGACTACCGCACGAAAATGCAAATTTTTAATGCAAGATCTAAGTTAAGGGGCACTAACATCTTTATAAACGAGGATCTTCCTCTGGAACTTCGCATACAAAACAGAGAAAAACGCCTTTCCCGAAATGTAACATCGAAAAAACGTCTCGTTCCCCAATCATCCGATGAAACTGAAGATGTGGATAAAATTGTTCAACATTCCAAGAAAACGAAAGATATAGCAAGCAATTCTTCAAAAAACCGAACTGCACATTTAAAAAAAAAAAAACATTAATATCGTCCTATGGAACTGCTCCGGATTGAATAATTTTAACAATACAATTTTAGGAGAGAAGATTGATACTTTGCTCGATTTAGATTTTATTTGTCTGTGTGAAACCTGGCATGTTCATTCACTCATATTCAACCAGGAAATTGAGAAAAACTACAATGTGTTTGACAGCCTAGCAACGAAGGAAAAGTCAAAGGGTCGCGCTAGCGGCGGTTTAATTTTATTAACTAAAAAAAGGTTTAAAACGCATTTAGTTGAAAGAACAAATTTATGGTTGATGGTGAAAGTTCAGATCGACAGCATAACTTTTGTACTGGGCTTAGCTTATTTTCCATCCTAAATTAATATAAATACCACATTGGATATGTTTGATGAAGCACTGTCACTCATTTCAGAGGCACAAGCAAATAATATTGTTTTGGTCGGGGATTTCAACTCACGAATAGGCGACCTGGGGTCTCTAGATGCAGAACTCTGTTTTAACACTTGCATGAATGATACACGTGCACCTCTTGACAAAGTTATCACTTCCAAGGGTAAAAAGCTGGCGTCTTTTATGGAGGAGTGTAATCTTTCAGTACTAAATGGGCGCACTCCGAGTGATACTTCTGCTCAAGTTACTTAAATTAGTACCACAGGAAAATCGGTAATAGACTTGTGTTGGGTAAGCACTCATTTTCTTTCTTACATCAAAGATTTCGGAATATATCAAGGAATGCCGTCAGTATCCGATCACCAACCCTACAAAATTTTGTTAAAGATTGATAACTGTGTAAAAAAGCAAAAAAACAACTGTTTACTATCAACCAGTAAGTTTGTATGGGACGATAAATTACTGACAAACTATGTTGAGTTGTATAATCAACAAACTGTTATATTTAATTAAATTATTTATAATAATGTAATTTAATTGCGCGCTAATTTTTGTATTAGTATTTTAAACATAGATAATAAAGCAGTTACCTTCTGTATGGTATTCGGGCGCGATTTGTTAGATTATACAACTCAGCATAATAATAAACTGGTTTCACCCTGAATGTCGTTACGACACGTTAGGGAGATGTTTTTTTCAAAAAAAAATACGGTGGAGCAACAAAAAACATCCATTACAAATATATATTTCTTTGTGGAAACATCTAAAAAAATTTATTAAAAATATATTATCAAATTTATTTTGTACAAATTTGTTTTGTTTTACCATGTTTTGCGACTTATTAGAATAATAAAATTTACACATAAAAGGGTATTTCGTGTTTTATTAATTCGGTATTTACCTGATCCGTTGGGATATACCATCGATAATTGCCCGGTACATTTAATTGGAGCATCGTGGTGGATAATTCAGAACCGTCGTCAAACGAATTTATACAATTTAGTCGGGACTGCTGGATTTATGGGAAGTATTCTACATTCAAGACCATAGATCGATGACCACAGACATCCGCATACAAATTGTTTTTCGTTTAGCGTAACCTACATAGACCCTAAACAAGGACACATAACTCCATGTAAACAAATAATTGGCAAAAATAAGATGTCAGTAGCGTTCCTTCGGCACCGGAAACAAAACAGAGAATATAAGGCGCGAGTTTTAATTGAATAACATTACGTATTTATAGTATTATAAAAATTATTTCCAGCCAAAGTATTTTTTCAATAAAATATTTTTTTAAATAAATGATAAGTAATTTCAATTTTTCAATAAGGATTTAGTTGAAGTTGAAGTGATAGTTAAAATTCGCAAAATAATTACATAAAAATAAAAACATAATTAAATAGTAACCTGTAATGTTGGAATTGTAAAAATGAAAGAAATTATTGAATCAGATATTAAATTAAACTTTTATTTATTAATAATAATGCTGAAAATTAATATTTAATATAATGTCATACAATTTAATTAATTTTGGAATATTTATACTAGCTTTTGGTACTTTAAAAGTCCTGGTTTTTTAAACCCAATTGATCCCGTTGCTTATTGTCACAAGCACTACCACTTTTACAATTGTCTACTGCACATACTTTTCCCATTTTAAATATTTTTTAAACAGTTTTTTATTTAATAAATTTTTTTAACCAAATCGTGTACTTCAAAATGATCACTTCAAAATAAAAATAGTTACTTGGCTTACTTCACTTCTATTTATTATACTATATTCACTTTGGTAAGGATGAGTATCTATCAAAAACTTGCGACCCTAGCGGCATAAAAAGTAAATATAACTTCTCCCATTTCGTTGCCATATTTTGTCAATTTTCCCGTATGACTTATATCTCCTTTATATAGCCTCCATGGTAACCTACATCAACCAGACGAAGAAAGTTTGGTAAATTTGTACACGTAAGTTAAATAAATTTGATTTACTTACTCAGAGTAGTGTTTTCTTTCAAACTTTGAGAAATTATCGTTGAGTACCATACGTTGTAATCATACCCTACTCGTTGAAATCTCATGTGAAAAGGTGAGGTTATATGTTTTATGTCTGAGGATCAAAATGAATATCTATTAAATATATTCTGCAATTCGTTATTCGGGGTAAATCAATTTATATATACTCACCAACATTTAAAGTATAACTTTGACTTGATTTCAATTGTAGAAATGTAATATTATGTAAACCATTTGAATTCCAACTGACATAATACAATTAAACATGAAATAGGATATAACCTCATTCTTTCACGATTTATTGTTTGTTCAATCAGCTGAGTACCCGCCTATTTTGAAAAATCATTTTGATATTCCTTGCTTAAGTGAAACAAGCTGTTGCAGAGTTTCCTCGTATCTACGTAACATATTCAAAATTTACATGGGCCCTAATTGTATTTCTAACACATTTCCACACATCACATCTTTATAAGTATAAATACAATTAATATCTGATATAACCTACCTGTCTATAATGATGTTTTTATGAATCCTGACATTGATGTATTAAAAGTTGCATAGTCAAGCTCAGTGTTAGGAATTCATTTCGACATTTCACTCCTAATCAATTAAACAACTCAAAACTATAAGGAACTCAACAACTACCAGGATATTTTAGTAGAAAAGTTGAGCCATTTTAACATCGATAGCAATTTACTAATTCATTTTTTATGTTTTTTAGTTTGTTTTTATTTAATTTTTTTTATTTAAATTTAACGCGGGTGAAACCGTGGGGGATTGCTAGAATATATATATCCGACCAAAAACATTAATAGTTCATTCTTAAAAAGTTATGATATGAGAGTAAGGACCGAGCTATTTACAAAGTAAATAGCTCTAGACTTCATATAATAGTTGCTTCTTAAAAAGTGATGATATGGAAGAAAGGACCGAGCTATTTACAAAGTAAATAGCTCTAGACTTCATATAATAGTTGCTCTTTAAATATTTTAAAACTTGCCGCGTTATATAAAATTTTAAAAACATACTAAGGGAAAACCTATGAAATAAATTTCAACCAAATCTTTTCTTACATTTAATCAATTTACCCCTCATTAATTGTTTTAGTTAATAGTTTACCGAGCTATTTACTTTGCAGCTCAGTTATATCTATACTGCGTGCCTGAGACTTGGTTATTTTCCTGACCTTTGGAAATCCGCTAAAGTTTTAGCGCTTCCGAAGCCGGGGAAGCAACTTAAGTCACCTTCAAGCTACCGACCTATCAGTTTGCTGCCATCTCTCAGCAAAGTCATGGAGAAAGTAGTTTTGAACCGGCTGCAGTCGCATGAAGATATCCACAGACAGCTTATCTCCCAACAGTTTGGTTTCAGGTCAAACCATTCAATAGTGAGTCAGCTTCACCGACTCACTGACCACATTGCTACCGGATTTAACTGAAATAAATCCACAGGCATGGTCCTCTTGGACATCGAAAAAGCTTTCGATACGGTTTGGCACGATGGACTTATCCATAAACTATCTAAACTCGATATACCAACCTATATCCTGAAATTCCTGATTTCATACTTATCAAACAGAAAATCCTAAATTCATATCCAACAAAGTAAATCGAACCAATACCGTGTCAAAGCTAGTGTCCCTCAAAGGTTCTTGCTTGGACCCCGGCTCTTTTTATATTATATCAACGATATTCCGAAGGATCCAGCTACTGAAGCAGCCCTCTTCGCTATTGCTCTTCTTGGCAACCGAAAGCTATTTCAAGTTGTCTCCAATCCCATCTATCCAGGCTTGAAAACTATTTCAAGCTATGGAAAATCAAGATAAATCCCACGAAGACTCAGTCCGTTTTGTTTACTAGGAGGAATAAATTTTCCTCCTACCCACTTGAATTGAACATGTTTAACACTGAAATCCGGCAAACTCAAAGTGTTGAGTATCTAGGAATAACTCTTCAAAGGCAGTTGAATTGGGCACAAGCCGCCAAAAGGCGTCTTGCTCTTGGAAACGCATCCTTTGCAGGTCTATACCCGTTACTCAACACCAAGAGCAAGCTGCACGAACGCTTAAAGCATCGACTTTACAAGTCATGTATCCGACCCGTACTCACGTAAGCAGCCCCAATATGGTCAAACGTTGCTCCTTCGCACCTTGCGAAAATGCAAAAATTTCAAAATCGTTGTCTTCGGACGATTTCGAAAGAAACCCTAAGATTTTCGTCTGAAGCTCTCCACGTTGAAACTGGACATCCAACTATCCGTAAATTTTTTTCCAAACTACCTCCAAATCTTTTTTCCAATCTTCTCGCGAAAATCCTTTCCCGGAAATCAACGTACTAGGTCAATTTGACCCGAATACGTTGCTTTTCGGGAAAAGATTCCGCATGCCACATGATCTCGATTACAACTAATACTGTTGTTTTCTAAATTGTATATATTCTTTTCGTATTTCTATTTAAGTTTAATTTTAGGGATGGCTTATCCATCCAATTTAGGTTAAGTTGTATGTCAATGGTTTTTGTATTAAATTTTTTCCCATTTCTAAACGATGTTAAAACGATTCTATAATCTCGATGTATATAATTTAATAAGATGATGTATTATAGGTAAAGCTTAGGCTTGGTACTATAGATTCTAAGACGTATTGTATTGTAACTTCGTAAACTGACGATATTAATAAATAATTTCCAATTCAAAAACAACTATTTTTATTGACAAACAGATTGCTTTGTGAGAGGTATCAATTGTTAACAAAAATGCCACCTAAAACAAGTGGAAAGACAGCCAAAAAAGCTGGTAAAGCACAAAAGAATACATCAAAGAGTGATAAAAAGAAGAAGGGGGAGCGTAAGGAATCATACGCAATTTACAATTTTGCATATACAAAGTATTGAAACTAGTACATCCTGATACTGGTATATCTAGTAAAGCTCTGACTATCATGAACAGTTTTGTTAATGATATTTTTGAACGTATTGCTGCTGCAGCATCACGTTTAGCTCACTATAATAAACGTTCAACAATTACAAGTCGGGTCGGGAAATTCAAACTGCAGTTCAACTATTATTACCTGGTGAATTAGCAAAATATGCTGTCAGTGAAGGTACTAAAGCTGTTACAAAATATACAAGTTCAAAATAATATATTTCGAAGTGATATTTAATAAATATACAAACATCATCCTATGAAATCTTTTTGAGAAAGCCATCAAATATTTTCAAATAAGAGTAAACTATTATTAATATCAAATATAATAATATTTAATAATTTAATTTAATATAATAAATATTTGGTTATAAATATGATTTGATCAAAAACATTAATCCATTAGTATGTTTTCAAAATTTTATATAACGCGGCAAGTTATTTTTTCTGATGATTTAAAATATTTTAAAACTTGCCGCGTTATAAAATTTTAAAAACATACTAAGGGAAAACTTACGAAATAAATTTCAACCAAATGTTTTCTTACATTTTCTTATTCTTTAGTGGGATATCATCACTTTTTAAAGAGCTATTATATGAAGTGTAGAGCTTATTTACTTTGTAAATAGCTCGGTCCTTTCTTCCACAGCATCACTTTTTAAGAAGCAACTATTATATGAAGTCTAGAGCTATTTACTTTGTAAATAGCTCGGTCCTTACTCTCATATCATCACTTTGTAAGAAGGAACTTTTCTTACATTTATGTTTTTGGTCGGATATTGCGAAATTTTGACTTCGGTACAGGACCAATAGCTCTATTTCCTTTCAGGAAATTCGCTAAAATCGATAAACACATACGAAGTAAAGTTGTAGAAAAGTAGTTTTACTATAATTAAGTTTAAATAAAAGCTTGTTTTAAAAATATATTTTTAATTTATCTTGTTTATGTTTATAAATAAAAATCACTAAATAGTATAAAACAAAGTCCCCCAGCCGCGTCTGCCTATTCACAATAAACTCAAAAACTAATACACCAATTTTCATGCTGTTTTCAACAATGGATTCGACAGTTGTTCTCGAGAAAGGTTTCAGTATATAATTCATTGAGGTTTTGTGTAAATTGGCTGAAATATGACGATGATAGTTGAAGAAATCGTAAAAAATCAGTTGAATATAATCTTTATGTATAAAAAAAAAAATTCGTTACGCAGGAGGATGTAGGTGTATAATTTATCAGTGCATAGTTATAAATAAATAAATACGTGTAGCACTGTTCCAAGACAATCAGTTACTTGGTTATAAGGGCTTTACAAAATTTTTGCGGGCGAAGCTGCAACGGGTAATGCTAGTAATAAATAATAGTAATAAAGAATAATTAATCAATGCAAAATATAATAAAAAAGTTAAAATGAGAATATAAATTAATGTTTACAAAATTACAAAAAAAGACAACTGCACACAATGTTCACCCATCCAAGTACTGACTTTAAACAATGTCGCTTAACTCCAAACACTAGACGAAAACTGCCATGGCCATTACCATTCAACAAGCCATGGCCATTACCATCATCGGTTAAAGAAATTTTTAGGGATCATATAGTTCATTATGTTTTCTACATGGTTCTTTACTACGATATGGTCTAATGCCAATCAATATTTAAATAGCTAGTGTCATCCAATCAGAAAGGACTCTATAAAAATATCAACGAATAAAATCAATATATGCGTTCTAATGCTAATTTGATTAAAACGAAAATTGTAAAAATGTTCTTTTTTCCGATACAAATTTCTAGTTTTCGCAATTTTCCCGTCGGTTTGAGTACTAGATCTACCCGTATGCCAAATATCAACTTTACAGGATATCTGGAAGTAGCGTAGAATTTTGATATACTATACACGTTTTTTTAAGGCGTAACCGCGAATTTTGCGTTTTTGAAGTGAAATAACTTTTTAATGGTTAATTCGTTAACGATTATTGAAAAAACCGGTTTCTTATAATTCCGTAAAGTATCGATAATTCGAAATTTCAACACTGAAGCTCTTTTCGTTCAGAAGATATTTCGGGGTCAAATCACGTTCGAATATTCCTGTAGTAATAGCAGTAATACCTGTGTCCCTTAAACTCGGCCTTGCGCATACCGTGCTCTATATATATATATATATATATATATATTTCAAAAAGGAGTGATATCCGACCAAAAAACATAAATGTATGAAAGGGCCGAGTTTTCGGGAAAATCCTTAATGTAATAGTTCCTTCTTAAAAAGTGATGATATGGAAGAAAGGACCGAACTATTTACAAAGTAAATAGCTATAGACTCCATATAATTGTTGCAATAGATTTTGAATATCGAATATGTTATTTTATGTTCTTTGAATAATTTAAATCTAGAGCACGGTAGTGAGTAAGGCCGAGATTTAAGGGAGACATTCGGACTTTTCACTACAGTGCTATTACTACACCTTAATTTAGAGTCGATTTTTAGGTGCTGTATCTTTTGAACGAAAAGAGCTACAGTGTTGATATTTCGAATATAGATACTTTATGGAATTATAAGAAACAGTTTTATATATATATAGACCCTGAGATAACACAATCCCGTCAATGGCCATGTTCGGCCGAACTATAAGTCCTTAATAAACTAAGTAAGTTAGTCAGAATAAATAAAATTTTGTTCTGAGCATCTGAGCGCAGCAGGTTTCGGCCTGGACATACTTACTATCTTAGTTATCTTAAAAATAACATTATCATACTCATACTGCCCAATAAAAAAATTTGAATTATCTATTTTTTATACATAATTTTCCATATCTAGAGCACGGCAGTGCGACAGACCGAGTTTAAGGGGTTTTTTGCCTTCGCGCTTACAGTACTATTACTACACGAAATATCAGAAGGAATAAATTTTCCTCCTACCCACTTGAATTGAAGATGTTTAACACTGAAATCCGGCAATCTCAAAGTGTTGAGTATCTAGGAATAACTCTTCAAAGGCAGTTGAATTGGGCACAAGCCGCCAAAAGGCGTCTTGCCTTTGGAAACGCATCCTTTGCAGGACTATACCCGTTACTCAACACCAAGAGCAAGCTGAACGGCCCGTACTCACGTACGCAGCCCCAATATGGTCAAACGTTGCTCCTTCGCACCTTGCGAAAATGCAAAATTTTCAAAATCGTTGTCTTCGGACGATTTCGAAAAAACCCCTGAGATATCCGTCTGAAGCTCTCCAAGTTGAAACTGGACATCCTACTATCCGTAAATTTATCCAAACTACCTCCAAATCCTTTTTCCAATCTTCCCGCGAAAATACTTTCCCGGAAATCAACGTACTGGATCAATTTGACCCGAATACGCTGCTCTTCGAGAAAAGATTCCGCATGCCACATGATCTCGATTACAACTAATTCTGTTGTTTTCTAAATTGTACATATTTTCTTTTCGTATTTCTATTTAAGTTTAGTTTTAAGGATGACTTATCCATCCAATCTAGGTTAAGTTTTATGTCAATGGTTTTTGTATTAAATTTTTCCCATTTCTAAACGATGTTAAAACGATTCTATAATCTCGATGTATATGATTTAATAAGATGATATATTATAGGTAAAGCATAGGCTAGGAACTATACTTTAAGATGTGTTGTACTACAAGTTATGTAAAATATTGATGCTAAAATATACTTATTCTACTTCTACTACTACTACTACTACTAAAATACCTAAGTGTCATCCAATCAGATAGGACTCTATAAAAATATCAACGAATAAGATAAATATATGCGTTCTAATGCTAATTTAATTAAAACGAAAATTGTAAAAATTTCCTTTTTTCCGATACAAATTTCCAGTTTTCGCAATTTTCCCGTCGGTTTGGGTACTACAGTTATCTACATGCCAAATATCAACTTTACAGCATATCTGGAAGTATCGTGGAATATTGATCTATTAGTTACCAAGAATTGTAGGCGTTCCCGCGAATTTTGCGTTTTTGAAGTGAAATAACTTTTTAACGGTTAATTCCTATATGTGATAAAACTACCATGTAGAAAACACTTTTGTTTTTTTCCCATTTTTGCGGTTATTTTTCGATCTACAAATAGGTTTTGAGATATCCCACGTCGAATGCAAAAACTCGCATCCTTATAAAATGTCTGGAAATGCCTTATACTTAAACACATAAATTTAATTTTTGATTTTCCAAATATTCCGATTGGAAAATTAAATTTTCCCAAAGATTCTTAAAAATTCCGCGTCGAATGCAAAAAACCGCATCCTTCTAGCATTTCTGAAAGTGGAGCAACAAAGTTTTAAAAACTCGTACACAAATCTCACAAGTGGTAACATTTTAGTATAAATATAAAATATACGGACCAATCATAGAGCAGCAATATTTCCTATGTTAATTTTATCAAAACAAAAATGCGAAAGTTTTCCCATTTCCCGATATAAGTTTCGTGGTTTGATAATTTTCCTTTCGGTTTGGTCACTATATCTAACTGTATGGCAAATATCAACTTTTAAAGACTTATGGTCTATGCCCTGGAATTATGATTATGTATGGCCAAGAATTGTGGGCGTTCCCGCTTTTTAAAGACTTTTGAATGCGAATAACTTTTTAACCGTTTATTTCTTAACGGTGATTGAAAAAACAGTCTCTTATAATTTCCTAAATAGCTTATATTCGAAAAATCAGCACTATTGCTCGTTTCGTTCAGAAGATATTTCGGGGTCCAATTTGTATTTACTTGTAAATAAAAGAGCCCCTAAAAATACCTCTAAAACTATAAAGCCCCTAAAAAATCCCATCCCACTTATTTACCCCATAAATTGGGGGGGGCTAAGTTGGAACCCTGTATTCCTATGTTAAGAGGGATGGACACATTGTACCAGTTTTATTAATACAATTAAAATATTGTGATTGTGTCGGTAATTTTCCACTTTGATTTCATTAGTTAATTATGTAAATATTCTATAATTATAAATATTTATTTTGTTGTGTATTTATCTGTTGTGTAATAGAGTACAGAATATATTAGAAAATTTCAATATGATTTATGTGGGCCGAATATATTAGAAAATTTCAATATAGATATACTAGCAATAGATCTACTGTTAAACAGGAGATCTGGCAACACTGATTAAGAAGCAAAAGAAAGTGTGTCCAGGCCGAAACTCGCTGACTCAGATGCTCAGAACAAAATTTTATTTATTCTGACTATCTTAAATCTTATTAAGATTTCTTACTTCTTAGTTCGGCCGAACACAACCAATCATAAATCTTCTGCTGTAAGAATCATGCAATGACTGAGAAACAAAAAATTAAATAAAATTGAATAAAAACAAAAAATTATATTTTAATAAAATATAACGATTGATTTAATAAGATTTTGTTTAATAACAGATAAGCTTAACTAACTCTATCATTACAATAGCATACGTCATACGACTTTTGATGATGTTTATGATGGTGGAACACAGCTCCATCCATCTCTACCTCTCCTTTTTAAGTAATGCCAACTTAAAACTTATTTATGCTATCATTACGGAATACACTCTAACTGAGTTAATTGCTTTATTTTACTTGCACACTTACACAGATGTATAAAAATATGACTTGTACTTGTAGTATATATACAAAATGTATTATATGCATGCATATGCGATATACTCATCATTGTAATCTATAATATAGTAACTACAGATGTTTGCGAAAAAGTGGCAAAACTAGTAAGTATATTTTCTAGAACACACACAAGATGTCAGCTCGCTACCGCTTTTCATTTTATCAAATTTCCTCCAAAAGAAATGCAGCTATTGTTTTTGTACCAATAATGTAATTTCGTAAAAATTTCTTCAAATTTCCATCGATCCTACCTACTAGATGTTAAAAATCACTATCGTTAAAATTTGTATATATGTATTATAACACAGGCAAAAATCCCTTAAATTCGCCTGTCGCACGACCGTGCTCTATATAAATGGACATATATATACGTTTATGTGTCTGTGGTCTAACGGTTACAATTTTATTCCGATTGGAAAAAAATTTTGTATTTGAGGCGCTTTTGGTATTCAAATTGTCAAGTTCGTTAGTCGGTAAAATCGAGCAAGGGGAAAGGGGGGTTTAGAGGGAGTGGGAGACACAAAATTTGGCATATCTCCCTTAATATTCGAAAAATCGAAAAATTTGTAAGTAAAGTTGTAGGTAATTAGTTTTACTATAATTTTGTTCCTTATTATTTTTTTTGTAATATTTACAGAAATATTTACAATTTAAGATTGAAAGTTAAAATTCTAAACATCTCTGATATGGTAATGAATGGTAGCAACTTAACTTTTCATACATTTTTCGATTATTCTAATATTAAGAGAGATATTTTATATTTGGTCTTTTCTTCTATCCCTATGTCCCCCTTTCCCCTTGACATATGCCATTATTAATAAAATTGACCTTGCAAATACCAAAATCATTGCAGACATATTTAATTTGGATTAGACTATAATTGTTGCCGCAAGAGAGTAATTAATGTATTCTAAGGACATTCGCTAAGTTGACGCGGCTCCTGCGTAACGAATTTTTTTC
Organism: Nineta flava; assembly: GCA_963920215.1. Taxonomy (NCBI): domain Eukaryota; kingdom Metazoa; phylum Arthropoda; class Insecta; order Neuroptera; family Chrysopidae; genus Nineta; species Nineta flava. The sequence continues at coordinate 27,364,644 of OY986041.1, forward strand.
TTTGTATTGATGTGGTAGAGTCTAGCTGCTGAAGGTCAACTTCCAAAACTTGCGTAATACTTAGTTTAGCGGTAGGAATGCTAGCAAGTATGTCGATAGTTAAATTTGTTTGCTTGTACCACTACCATTTAAACGGCTGAATCGATTATTTTTACATCGTTAGATAAGATATTCGATAAAAGCTAACATACGTTAACTATGACAAACTTGTTGCAATTTTATAACGGGTCGATATTTACCCTGTCTCTGGTCAGTAACCATTTTCCCTTTCCAACTCTTCTAAGAAAATCTTTCCCACGATTTTGTGAAAATCTGCATTCAGAAATCACGAGAATACAACCCTTAAATAAATATTAATCTGGGAAGATTACTCAAACCAAGTAACCGTGCAACAATTTGCTGTGTTATAAGCAGGAAAACAGAAAATAAGTGCATTCACGGAAAGCTTAAGATGACAGTTACGGGACACACAAACACTTATGAGTAAATGTTGAGAGTTCTAATCAAAGACATCGTAAATTGAAAGTAAAAGATATCGTATGTATGGAATTCCGCTGGCGTGAGAGTCAACAGTAATGGTGGAATATTTGGATAACTATGCAACTCGAAGTCACATAAATTTTATTTTGAATAATGCTAATATCAGAGCATTTACTCAATTTTATGGTACATCCAATAGATTTGAAACAAGTTGCATGATGAAAATATAAATGGTTTGATCAAGGAAAATATCCATTACAAGCATTTAAAATTCACTTGAGTAACTCTACCAAGCACAGCTAATACACATTTGTGCGAAATTTTGTTTGTAAAGTTTTGCTGGAGTGTATAAATACTGGCTCATTGTTCTGTTATCTTGTCAACTTCAACAATTATTTCCGTGCAAATTCGCGATTATCAACACAAAACTTAAAAATATTTTTAATCTAAAAAAATTTTATTTAATACCACTACATGTGATTTTTTTTAAGTGAACGTCATCAAAATATTTATTTGTGCAATATATTTTTATGATAGACTATAATAATTTTAATAATTAATTGTTTTTGTCAATATTTGTATTCTTTAAATATTTGTTTAGCATTCATAATTACATTATATATGCATGTATATGTAATTTTTCTTAAATGGAGCCCTTTTGTTATCTAGACATAATAGTCAAGGTTTCTGATTTTGATTCAGTAGCAGATTTTCAGTTGATATGAGCACACATTAATTTATTCATTGACTCCATTTGATAGTTAATTAACTTTATATATGTATATATTGAAAAAAAAATGTTCATGATATTATATCGATAGTTTCAATTACAAGAAGAATGTTGACAATGAATTGTACTCACATATAAAACAAAGTGACAAAAAAAAGTTATTAAAAAAATGAAATTTGCAGAACATTTATCAGCACATATAACACCAGAATGGAGAAAACAATACATAAACTACGAGGTAAAACAATTGAATACCAAATTTTTAACACTTATGGATAGTAACTAACATAGCATATTCAATTACTTTACATTTTGACAATTAATTAACCTCATTGTGTAGATGTTATTATCTATCCAATATATAGATATCCTTCATTAACAAAGGGGATAGAACATATGATTAAAATATGTCTATTTACTTTTTTTAAAGTATGGATTTGCTTACTATTTTTGGGATAGTTAATTTAAAACTACAATTTATCTAAAGCATTCATTACATTAATTTAAAAAAATGTTCTCTTGTTGTAACAATTTAATTAAAAGCAATTAAAATAGTATTAACTAGCTTTTAATACCCGTTCGAATATTACACTACTGTTTGTTATATTATTTTTTAAACTAATTATAATTACACGATTTTCAATTTCAAAAATTGATTATTTAACAACCTTCTCAAGGCCAGTATTCATGTATTTTAAAAAGCCAATACGACTTTTCTATATTTTAAGATTTAAAAAATCAGAAGTTAAAATTTCCCCAATAAATGTGTAATGTCCCCAATTGTAATGAAGTATTTTGTATCATAAATCCGTATTTCGATTATCGAAATCAGACATTATCAGTATAAAATATAAATTGAAAAATCCCTAACGTTTTCGAAAAGATGTGATGCTATCAATTGAACTTGCTTTCATCAAAACTTAACGGGTGTATAAGACATTAATAATCTTTGATCTTTATTTGATTACTAGTCGTTTCTCACGGTCACATGGACCGTATTTCAAAATTTTGTACCCTTGACGCATATGGTTTTGTACCGCCTCTTTACTTGATAGTAAAAGAAAAAAAAACATGTTTAAATTAATATTTACAAACTATTCGTGACAAGCTCATATTACACGTCATTTTTACATTTTAGTGTTCCAAAATCATGACGATATATTTAAATATTTAGTTTATCTAATAACGTGGCCTGAACTTTTAAACAAGCCATGAAAAAAGTAAATAAATATTAATTATTTTTCTAAACACACTATTTTACATGCGGGCATCTGAGCAGTAAACAGTACCTACGTAAAATTACATTCTTCGTACGTAATGTGTTATCAAAATATATTTTGTACGATAGAGGGGCAGCCAGCGGAGATAATCAGGGTCGCCCGCAAACATATAGAGAGACGTTTCTCTTGCCGCCTCGGATGATTGCCCCCTACGCTTTTTAGAGAATGCGCCTCACGCGGTGTTGCCATATATATTAAATACTGCGCGAATTCGAATGGAAACACTATAATGAACTAAAAACTGTAATGAAATTAAATCCTAAGGTGATTAATTTAGGTAAACCTGTATAAATTTCAAGACTATCATATCATATATTTTCGATAATGTATTCAGATACTCGCACGGAGCACGAAAATGTATATAGATAGTTATATATACTTTTGAAAATAATATCTAGATACAATAATTAAAAAAAAAACTAATGTTTTAGCGAACTCGTATTTCGTAAGATATACGATATTTCGGAAATCTTTCGTAAAGAGAAAGCTTGCATTATGTCTTGACGTTAGTTCTTAAACTTCTGTAGTAATAAGGAAATCTGAAATAAAAATTATACGAAAGTATCTAAAACCAAAAAGTGCATCTCAGTCCGATACAGATATATTTTATTTTAAAAAGTATATTCATATGTATACAGATACAATATTTGATACTATAAAACATTGTAGATTTTTGAACTATTAAATATATCTTAAAACTATTAAATGTTAGTTACCACCTTTATAAATCGCATCTATACTATCGGTATTTTTTGCGACATTAATTGGGACAAATGACATTGAAACACAAAATAAATAGACATTGTATTTTATTTAACGAATCGAATGTGCTAAAAGTTCCTAGTTAGTATCTAAAAATTCAGACATCACAAATAGATGCATTTTATTTATTTATCTTGATTTGGTTGATTTTAGGAAATGAAAGCTATGCTTTACCTTGCTGTAGAAGAAGCGCCGTCCGCCGAAAGCGTAGAACCAGAGGTGTTAACTCGACATTTTCGAAATTTCGATGAACATTTTTTACATTATTGTGAAAAAGAACTTAAAAAAATTGATACATTTTATTGTGAAAAATTAGCTGAAGCAACTCGAAAATTTGCAACATTACAAGCGGAATTAAAAACATCTTTAGCTGCAGCTGGTTCAAAACATAAATTAACACATACAAAACATGCAGCAATTGCCTTTAAAAGACCAAACGTGCCTGCGCGTAAAATTCAAGAATTGAAACTTGCATTTAGTGAATTTTATCTAAGTTTAATTCTTTTACAAAATTATCAAACATTAAATCATACAGGCTTCAGGAAAATATTAAAAAAGCATGATAAGGTATTGTGATTTTTTAGTCCGAACGTTCAAATTGATTCATTATAAATTTTATGATTTATTTTAGCTCCTAAATGTGGATATAGGAGCACGATGGCGTGCCGAAAATGTAGATATTTCTCGTTTTCATACAAGCCCTGAAATTGGTAGAATAATCGCTGAAACTGAGGCCACAGTAACAAATGAACTTGAGGCTGGTGATAGGCAAAAAGCTATGAAAAGATTGAGAGTACCACCATTGGGTGAACAACAGTCTCCGTGGACAACATTTAAAGTTGGACTCTTTTCTGGATCATTTATTGTTTTATTTATAGCCGTAATTTTATCTGGTACATATTCAAATACAATAATTATCCTTTATTACTAACGTTTAATGATGTATAATCAGATATAAATCTTTGTTTTTAATTTTAATTTTGCGTTATTTTTGTTTAAACATTATATTATCGAATGATAATTAGTGAGAACTCTAGATTTTTCAAATAAAATTTCAAATTCGTCCCCTTTACCTAGATCAGTTTTTTGTATTATAAATACGTATTTCGACTAAAATGTAGTCATCATCAGTATAAATTAGCTAGTCGTACTTTACTCTTTGACAATTAGAGATAGATATAAAGTCGAGATCAACAGACAAAAATAAAAATAAATAGAAAATTAACTAGATTAAAATATACTAGATTTAAAATATAATAAATTTTAAATTATATTGAAATTGCTCTTGTTAAAATTTCCTTCATTCACATTTGTTCCTGTTAATTTTACTCTTATTAAAATTACTCTTATATTGTCGCAGGATATGTGAAACTGTCACCAAATTAGTAACAAGTAACATATCCTGCGACAATATAAGAGTAATTTTAATAAGAGTAAAATTAACAGGAACAAATGTGAATGAAGGAAATTTTTACAAGAGCAATTTCAATATAATTTAAAATTTATTATGTTTTAAATCTGAATTATTATTATGAATTTATTTATTTGGACATGGATTGCTCTCATCATTTGAAATTTCTTGGATATCCCGTATCTGTACTACTAGCTAAATTATTTCAATTTTTGTTATTTGCTTATAACGTGTATTGAGTAGAAATATTCTAAAAATTGATTGTTCTTTTGGATACCTCTGCTATGTATAACCGAAGCTCACTAAAGTTCATGGTTGCCAGAACTTTATGTTCGATTCGCTCTATCTATTATCAAAAGTGGTGAAATACTTTAACATGTATCATAATTCTAGAATCAAAAATTTTAATGGAGTAATCCAGAAATTTTCGACATGACTTTTTTTACCTATTTGCAAAGATTAGATTACAATAATAATAAAAGCATTGTGAAATTTGTTTTTTATTGGTCAATTTTAAATTATTCAATATTTAAAGTTGTAAAAATTAGCTTGCATTTCAAACGCGACGTGATAGGATGTGACGTAATTAGCCATGGTGCAGCCAGCCATAAATATCATGGATAATAAATTTATGATGTCAATATTGTTTGTATACAAGTTTTTATAGATTGAACAATTTTTATAGCTTAATATATTTAATGTTTTTTCCATATTTATTGCTTTGATTAACGTTGACATTTGTTTATTTTAACATTGACTGACACCACACTGGTTAATTACGTCACGAAACATGGCGCGCTTTTCGGGATAGTTTAAAAATTACTTTTTAAACGGTCTTCTTTTTTATAATTTAACATTTTATGGTCGGGATGGTTGTGAGTGGTTATTGATGGAGAGTTTACGCGCAGAGAGCAATTACACTTGATAATAAAACAACGTTTGTAACATAAAAAATATAACTGATAACTTTATTCTATATAAAAGGTATTTTCTATATTCAGTACAATACATTTTTGGTATCTATTATACAACATGTCTAACTTTTTTATACGCAATAGTACCACGCGCATCACGCATGCTCAAGAGTAATGTATAATATGGTATATATAAACAGTGGCACTTAAACTGTATACTGTTTATACAGCTTTACACAAAATGTTTCAATAGTTATTTTACCTCCACATTACATTAAACAGTTTTTTATAGTTTTTTTTTTTTTTTTTCTACCGGATTACTCTTATATATGTTATATGCACTCTTATATGTAGTAAACTATATTTTATAAATACTTCTCATAAGTATGTAAATGTCCAAAATGATTATACCCAAAAAATTTACATCCTCACTCATTAAATTTAAGAAAATTGAACTGACACTCACACGTACTTGGATTTAATACATTATTTAATTTCAAAAGCTCTTAAGAAATATAAAATTTTTGTACCCTACAGTTGCCTGATTATTTATATTTTGGGGTGGAATATAATTCGGCTTGAAGTGTGTGTTGTGACCCAAGATCCCAACTTCCTTGTAAGATTAACGAGGTTATTAATTTGTTTGTTTTTGATTCAATATTTAGTTTGAAGATATTTTTTATTTTTTTTGTAGCAATTTTCCATGATGGCAATATAGATAATTTAAAAATTGCATTTCGTTTATATCGTGGTCCCTTATTGATTGTGGAATTTGTATTCTTAATGGGTATAAACGTTTATGGATGGCGGTCTTCTGGTGTCAATCATGTACTTATATTTGAACTTGATCCACGCAATCATTTATCTGAACAACATTTAATGGAATTAGCCGCAGTATTTGGAGTTGTGTGGACGTTAAGTTTATTGAGTTTTTTATATAGCGCCAGTTTAAGTATACCGCAATTTGTGAATCCATTAGCGCTTACAATTATTATGATTGTGTTTGTATTAAATCCATTGAAAGTATTTCGACATGAAGCTAGATTTTGGTTACTTCGAATTTGTGTATGTATTAAAAAACAAAATTATAATTATTTGTTTTATCAATAATTTTTATGTTTTGTTTAACTTTAAAAAAACAGGGAAGGATGTTTGGAGCACCATTCTTTCATGTTGGATTCGCTGATTTCTGGCTGGCTGATCAATTGAATAGTTTGGTTTCTGCATTACTCGATTTACACTTTCTCATTTGTTTTTATGTCACAAATACGGATTGGAATTATACAGAAGGTATTTTAATATTATTATTTATTAGCATAGTAAAGCTTCCAAAACTTATCTTGAGTTTGTAAAGTTAGTAAAATTCCAGCAGATGTTTAATATAAAATAGCGAATTATTTTGATTCAAGCCGTCATTTAATTAATAATGTATGTCAGTATATTTCAATAGCATGTTGTTCCCGTTCATAAAAATTGAACTAAAAAGTCACATTCTATATTACTAAATATAAGTATAATATTGCATACAGTAACACTTAGATGTTTCAACTGGTTAAATTTTTATGAACGGGTTTGTATGTAAGATTTTCCAAATGCAACTCTTCGATTTAGCGAATTTCCTGAAAGGAAATAGAGCTATTGGTCTCGTACCGAATTCAAAATTTTGGAAAAATTTCTTCAAATGTCCATCGATCCTACCTAGTAGATGTCGAAAAACACCATCTGTAAAATTTATATATATATATATATATATATATATGGACATATATATATATACATATATATATATATATGTCTGTAATCGCTCACAATTTTAATCTGATTGCAATGAAATTTGGTATTTGAGGCACTTTTCGTATTCAAAAGATCAAGTTCGTTAATGGGTAAAATCGGATAAGGGGAAAGGGTGTTTAGAGGTAGGGGGAAACACAAAATTTGACATATCTCCCTTAATATCGAAAAAGTTATAAGAAGTAAAGTTGTAGCTACTAAGTTTTACTGTAATTTTGTTTCTTATCATTTTTTCTGTTACCCTAATATTTACAGAAATATTGATGGTTTAAGATTGAAAATTAAATTTCTCAATATCTCTGTACACGTTAAGAGTTTGAGCAAAAATGATAAGGGGTATGAATTGTAGCAAACATGATTTTCTACATCTTTATTCCTTACGCATTTTTCGATTGTTCTAATATTAAGAAATATATTAGCGAATTTCCTGAAAGGAAATAGAGCTATTGGTATCGTACCAACTTCATAATTTTGCAAAAATTTCTTCAAATGTCCATCGATCCAACCTAGTAGATCACCATCTGTAAAATTTATATATATATCTATGGACAAATATATATACATGTATATATATATATATATATATATATATATATATATATATATATATATATATATATATATATATATATATATATATATATGTGTCTGTAATCGCTCTACCGGTCACAATTTTAATCTGATTGGAATGAAATTTGGTATTTGAGGCGCTTTAAGTATTCAAAAGGTCAAGTTCGTTAATGGGTAAAATCGGACAAGAAAAAAGGGGGGTTTAAAGGGAGGGGAAAACACAAAATTTGGCATATCTCCCTTAATTCCTTACGCATTTTTCGAATGTTCTAATATTAAAAGAGATATTTTATATTTTGTGTTTTCTTCTTTCTTTATACGCCTTTCTCCATTCCCCTCGACGTATATCATTTGTTAATAAAATTGAACTTGAAAATACTAAAATCATAAACGACATTTCATTTTGATCAGACTAAAATTGTGACCGCTAGAGAGTGATTTATGTATTCTAAGGAAATTCGCTAAGTTGAAGCAGCTCCTGCGTAACGAATTTTTTTTTAGATGAGGCCAAATTTATATCACTAGAGGATACCATCATTGGCGTATAATATATGTTTTTTTATAACCGAGTAGCACTACGGATCTTTGAAGCTTCGAGATTTCGTTCTTAGATTGTCTAGAAATACTTCGAGAAGCTGAATCGTACCAGAACATATAGATGTTATGGGGAATGATGTAGCCAACTCGAAGATACAGAAGGGAATGCCTCAACCGTTCAAGTCAAACCTATTCTATTAGGCATAGATAGGTCAAGACCCTTTTATAAAAGATTTTATCATATTTTTTAATAAAAGTTTGTGTATGATATTTCACAAAGAACTACCTGTCTTATTACACTATTTAAAATGTTTCATCATACTTGATGGTTTTAGAGCCGTTAGTCATTGGTTTTAGAGCCACTAGTATAGAATTAAACAAGCAGCCCAGTCAGCGAAAGCAAGAGACATACCCACACTTCAAATACTTTATAAAATGTGATACCAAGCAAGCTATTAAATTTTATAAAAGAAATATTTTTTAAAAGGTGACTCTGCCAAACATCTTGGGTTGGTGAGATTTAAAAAAAATTCATGTTAGAATAACCGCAGCTCAACCGTTCAAGTGTATCCTGCTAGGTATATCTAGATTTCAGTCAAAAGGTCTTGTTGGATTTTGACCGAACTGAACTACCACCTCTTCAACTTGATAATTTCTTTCTATAAAATCTCTAAAAACTCTTTATTATGGATCACCTTTGCTTCTACAGAACGGATTGTTTTCAAGGAGAACATACAAGGTCAAAATGGTCGAGATTGCTCTACTTTAATTGTATTTTTTGTTATTATGAGCCAAGCAATGCTTCTGATGTTAATTTTGTCGAATTTATTTTGCAAAATTTGTCTGATATAATAGTTGTTCTCTTGGTTGTCTTTGGAAAAGAACTACTTGGTATTAGGTTGAATATGCAACTTTTGATGATAATGGCTCCAATCAATAGGAAAACTTTTAAAATTTAATCCATAATCACTCTATGGGGATTATCTTGAAAACCATAGTTTTGAGCAAAATTTACTGTAGAGCACGTTTATTTTTTAATAAAAACTAACAACAATAATTTTACTGTTATCGTTAACCTAAGTTGTTATCAATGTTTGTAGTCATAAAATCAAATTTAGATTTGCTTGAATAAAATAATATTGTATATCAACATTCAAATTACAGTTACAGATACAAGACAATGTTGGGAATATTCGTACATAACGAAACCATTAGTAAATTGTATTCCGGCATGGCTACGTTTCGCTCAATGTTTACGACGATATCGTGATTCACGTGAAGCATTTCCACATTTAGTTAATGCTGGAAAGTATTCTACAACATTTTTTGTTGTAGCTTTTGCTACTCTACGTGACTTTCATGCATGTAAGTTAATAATGACTCCCGGAACTATATCTATTTTTATGTATGGTATACTCGGCAACAAATTGTCGTGGTAAGTTGGAAAGGAGACTGTCTTTCTGGTCTTTAGAGTCATTGTGTAAATTTTAATTGTAAAATTAATATATATATACGCACGACGCGTTTTTTTCTAAATGGCGACTCAGAGTTGCAATTCAGAAAATTTTTCCGTCGTCAGTTCAACGTCGGTTAGATCATAATTGTTGAAATCAAAATGTATTTGTGGTTTTTGGAGCTATTTCATTATAACTGATTTGAAAAATAAAATTACAATTACAGTTTACAGAATGGAGTGCCTTAAAGAATATAAAGAGACCCCCCCCCCCATCCCAAGTGGAGAAAAAACGAATGTAGTTCCGAAAGTCACTATTTATAAATTCGATATGTTATAGAATCGATGTAAAATTATTTATTTTTTTAGCGGAATACCCTAATAAAATGGATAATCCGTATTTATATTGTTGGTTGGTTGCATCAACAGTTGGTTCATTGTATGCGTACACATGGGATATCAAAATGGATTGGGGCTTATTTGACAAAAGTGCTGGTGAAAATAAATACTTACGAGAAGAAATTGTTTATTCGTCAACGGTAATATAGTCGCTTTATTTTTATATAGATTTAAAAGTCACGCTAAAAGTGTTTTATATAGTGCATGTATTATAACACAATTAATAGTAATATAATATAACACAATTAATTCATCGAAATGCAGAAAATGGGAATGGATTATGCCTGTATTATTTAGTTATTTTTGTTATTGATAACTACATCGCGAAGAAAATATAGTATAGAAAGTTGAAATTTTGCGCTAAATAAGATATAATCTCAATATTTTTAACACGATATACCCTACAAGAATTCCCTGTTTAAGCGATTTCTCAAAAATTTCTTCAAATATCCATCGACGTACGTAAAAGATTTTCGTGTGTACACCACGTTTTTTTTAATGATTAGTGATGATGATGATGATTAGGTCCCTATCCCCTGGGGGATGTTGGAGAGCACTTGCTTCCACCTATCTCTGTTTTCGAATGTTTCTTTATATTATAAATCAATGATGTTTGGTTTCTGCCTCTACCTCTCTGCGAATCTAGTTTACCCATTAAAACCAATTTCTGCACTTGAAACTTTTCCGATCTCATTAAGTGGCCAAAGTATGGAGCTTGTCTTTTGTAAATTGTTGTTGCTAGTGACATTTGTTCTCCGATAATATCTAGCACACGATCGTTCGAAACAAAATCACTCCACTTAATTTTTAATATCTTTCGATAACACCAGAGTTCAAACGCGTATATTTTTTTATGTGTTCTGTTTTTAGTGCCCAAGTTACACATGCATACAGAAGAATCGGCCATATGTACACCTTAAGAAACCGTACTCTCAGTTTTATTTTAAATATATTTTTATTACAGGGAAATTTTTTTAGATCTATAAATGTTGACTTTGCTTGTCCTATTTTAGTTTTTAGTTCATTAATAAAGCCGTTATCACTATAGAAATTAACACCAAGATATTTAAAAGATTCAACCTGTTGGATTATTTGATTATTACAATTTATATTAACTTTTATATGTTTGGTCTTTTTAGAAAATATCATTGCTGCGGTTTTTTTGTGTTAATCATTAGGCCAGTTTCTTCACTATATTTAGTTACACTATTGACTAGGCTTTGTAGATTTTCTTCTGATTCTGCTATTATTACTGTATCATCGGCGTACTTTATATTATTTATTATTTTACCGTTTATCTTAATACCGCAATTGATTTTCGTTGCCTTTTCCATTATTTGTTCGCTATATAAATTATACAGCAATGGAGACATAATGCAGCCCTGACGAATGCCTTTTTTAATTTTTAACCAATTGGTGTACCCTGATCCTATGCGCACCGCTGCTTCCTGTTCATAATATAAATATTATTAAGATTATTTTATTATGGAGATTAGTTTATTATCAATTTCTAAATTTTCTAGGCAATTCATTAATTGAGTTTGGTTGATGCTGTCAAAAGCTTTGCTGTAGTCGATAAAGCAGACGTATATATCTTGGTTGTTTTCTATCGTTCTGTCTACTATAGTTTTTAGTGTAAATATAGCTTCACGGGTACCACTGACGCTTTTAAATCCCGTTTGGAGGTCACTTATTTGATTTAGAATCGTGTTTTGGATTCTGTTAGAAACTATCTTCATTAGTATCTTCGCTGTGTGACTCGTTAAACTAATTATTCGATGATCTTCACATTCTTTGGAGTTGGATATTTTTTGGCAATGGATAATATAAGGATTTTGTAAAGTCCGTCGGTAATATTCCTTCTTCATAGATTTTATTAAAAAGAGTTAACAGTTTTTTTACGTTTCGTCCATCCATGACTTTTATAAACTCTGCAGGTATTCCATCATATCCCGGCGTTTTACTACATCCTACATAGTTTATTGCTTGCATGAGTTCGTTCATCATAATTGGTAACGATGTTTCGTCCTTGCTGTTGTTTCTTGGTTGGGAATCCTCTTTCTCCTCTCGATCTTCGAACAACTCACTAATATATTCCTTCCATCTGTTCTTTACATCCTCCTGATCACACAATATCTTATTGTTTTTATCCACTATGGTACTTAAAGCTTTCTTCCTTTTGTACTTCCCACACAGCGCTCTAATCTCCTTATAGTCCAGTTAAGATCTACATCCGTGCTTGCATAAGGTCCGGTCGTTCTGAATTTTTTATATGTTGTTAGGACCTAAACCAATATTAAAAAACTAGATTTGCAATTTCCAAAGTGCTGTGCGAGCGGCGGTATACCCAAAAAACCATGAAATTTTCGGACTTTTTTCAGTTTTTGCTCAATATCTCAGTGAAGGAAGGGTCTGACCGGTATAGCCATTCTATACAGTTTTAAAGTAGACTAAATTTTCAACAATTTGAGATCAAAACGAGCTCTATACATCTATTGGTTCCCAAGATACAGTTCTTAGAAAATAGGCCATTTTTTCCAAAAAGTGAAATTTTTTCGAAATGGTCACTTATTTCGTAAAATATCTTCTAAAATACGCATCCCACGTCAAATATTATATGTATATGTATAAACTTGTAGTAAATTTAATTAGCTTTCATTTGAGATAAACTGGTACCTGTATGCCCAGCGGTTCTCTCAAAAACGGCAGATAACCAAAAACAGTCATAAGTTAACCAGCGCAGATAACCATCGCAGCGCACATATTTACCAGATGTTTGTATCCATATTTTCGGTAAACGTAGGTACCTATTCCAATCAGAAGGAAGGAAACAAAAGATCGAGGTCGTACAGCAGTTATCAGAACATGAGAAAATGACACACACTTCTTCTTCCATGCTTCAAGGGGCCACGCTTGTTTTTGAGAACAACGGTCTCAAAAAATAGCTGTACTGAGTGTCCCTTTGTTGGAGGCCATCTCGACCACGACCACCTTTTCATGTTTAACTTTGCTGAACTATTATGTATCTTGTGATCCTGATGAGCTTTAACAAGAGTTTCTATTTTTTCGCATTTTTGTTCCATCCCCTTTTCCTTTGATTCTTTTATTTTCTTTTCTATTAGTTTGTGTACCTCCTTATATTTTATAATGTCTACGTTTTTGGCTTCCTTTCTTTTTTCCATTAATGTCACTTCGGTCATCCATTCCTGTTTTCTGGCTATTGTGTTTTCCTCCTTGATACTATTGACTGACTCTACTATCGCATTTTTTAATGTATTCCATTAATCCTCTACAGTGGTTACTTTTTTGTGTTCGTATTTTAATATTTCTTGAATCTTTTCATTATATGCTTCTTTTTTGCTATTTATTTTTAAATTACGTATTCGACTCTGTGCACTGTTATGCTTTTTATGATTTCTTTTAATTACTTTTAGTTTTATGCGTATTTTAGCCTCTAGCAAATTATGATCTGATGCAACATCTAATCCAGGTCTGGTTTTAACGTTTAGTACATTGTTCTTATAGCGATTATCAATTAAAATATAATCTATTTTATTTCTTTTCACATGGTGTAAGGAGTCTGTTGGTGATATCCAAGTATATAGTCTTTGTGGAGGATGTTCATATAATGTGTTATAACCATATTATTTTCTCTGCAGAAATTTTGACTATCTCCCTTAATATTTGAAAAATCGAAAAATTTATCAGAAGTTGTAGGTACTAAGTTTTACTGTAATTTTGTTTCGTATCATTTTTCTGTTACACTAATATTTACAGAAATATTTACAATTAAAGATTGAAAGATAAAATTCTAAATATCTCTGTTCACATTAGAGTTTGAAAACATTTTTCGATTTATCTAATATTAAGAGATATATTTAATATTTTGTGTTTGTTTGACTCGAATACACGAAATATATTTTATTGTAAAAAATTTTGATTGTCGTTTCCATAGTAACTATAAACTATAATCGTTATATATCGTTCTATTTTAGCTATTAATAAATTTAATTTTTGCAAATACTAAAGTCATATCAGATATTATATTTCATTTTGATCACACTTAAATTATGACCACTAGAGAGTGATTTATGTATTTTAAGGAAATTCGCTAAGTTGACGCAGCTCCTGCGTAACGAATTTTTTATTATTTAAGACACCGTTGTTGATATGATTTATGTTTACTTCCTCTGCAATAGTTTCATTTGTTTTTATCTTCTTATTTTCGTTATCCTTTGTCATCGCGGTCGTCCTGAGCAAAGTACGACAGTGGCTTGCCATTGCCTTCTGTTGGGTATTGCTTCCGTATTTTACTATATCTACTGACTGAGGTTTCTCCTGTGAGTGCGCTTGAATTTGGTTCCAAAAAAATCTGTAAGTTAGGCGTCTCGTTGAAAGGAGACTACTGACAAAAATTTAGCCTGTTACTAATCATTAAAAAAACCGTGGTGTACTGTGGACTAAATATGTTAATGAAAAAATCGTTCAAGGAGAAAGGGGGACTTAGAGGGAGGGGGAAACACATAATTATAAATATTTCTTTTAATTTTACTAAAATGGAAAAATTTAACATGAGTAAAGTTGTAGAAAACAAGGTTTACTCCATTTTTCTCCTGACATTTTCTTCTTTAACTTCAATAATAAAAGTATTATTTTCAGTTTTAATGTTTTAATACTTTAATTAATATTAAGTATCGCCACAGTAAATTAATTTCATTTTGATTTTTTTTGAGAAAATCTTGGTCTATGTAGTATCTTACGCGACGAATTAATTTTGAAAAATGTTTAATAGCTGATTGCAATTTCTATGTAAAAACTTTTATGAATATTTAATTTTTAGTGGTTCTATTATTTTGCCATTGTGGAAGATTTTATTATACGATTTTTATGGGCACCATCGTATGTACTTGTTAGTGGAGGATATATTAGTGGAGATTCTGCGATATCAATTCTTGCCATTTTAGAAGTATTTAGGTAATATTAACAGCAACTGTAATTGTTTTAAGTTTCAGTTTCTTATGTAAATACACCGAATGCATCATTTTTATTTATTAATTTATTTATTAGACGTTTTGTATGGAATTTCTTCCGATTGGAGAACGAACATTTAAATAACTGCGGTAAGTTCAGAGCTGTTCGAGATATATCCGTAGCACCAGTGGATTCATCAGATCATTCACAAATATTACGTATGATGGATGATGAAGATGGTGTAATCAATCGTAAACCCCGTAAATATAAAAAGAAAGAAGATAAACGGCCGTTATTAAAAGATGATCCAACTGTTATGTTACCACATGAGCATCAAGTATCGTTTAAGGAGAGTCTAGAAAGCTGATATATACTATTTATATTTATTTCTTTTTAAAATTTTAAAACAATTTTTAAACGTGGAATATTTGATATATTCCACGTATGTTGAAATTTTAAATTTATCCTTATTTTATTATTTTCTATTAGAATTAAATCGAATTGGCTGTTTATTAGTTTCTGTGATGACAGTAATTTTGAAGTGTACTTATTGATAATAATTCAGATGCTTAAAGAAAATTTTGGCCTCTACGTCATAACTTAAGAAAGAACAAGCTCTTTAATGTTAAATTTAGTAACTTTAAATCAAGATTTGGATATTATGAAGATTTTCTTACGCGGAAATAAAATACATATGATTTGTTTTTAATATTCCTGAAACAATTTCCATTTTAATTGGTACTTTCATGAACTAATATAAATAATATAAAAGAGAACTCTAGGATTTTTCGAATTAAATTTCGATTTTTGCCCCAATTTCCTAGATCAAAATTTTTGTATTTTATAAATACGTATTTCGACTACAAAGTACGACCGTTACCAAATTAGCAACAAGTAACATCTCCTCGGAGAATAATTACAATTAGCTAATTTATACTGATGATGACTACTTTGTAGTCGAAATACGTATTTATCTAGGAAATTGGGGCAAAAATCGAAATTTAATGAACTAATATGGTAAGATAAACAGTTTTAAGTGCATATGAACCATGGTTTTATGGAAACGATTTTAGGCAACGATAAAGAAAATAAAGGTAAATCTTATTGAAACGAAGATAGTATGGAATGATTTTAAATAGTTGAGCCATAAAAAATGAATAAACTAAGCCGTTTTATCATATTTAAATACAAACTTCTTAATTCAGTTAGAATATAGCATAGATCCGCCGGGCCCGTATTGTAGTGTTATTATTGCGTGGAGTTACCAAATTATGTTTTCGTATTGTTGGTAGTTTTTTCAACTATATTCGTTCAATATCATTTATTTAACCGTCTTTGTCCTAACTCAAACAAATAGCGAAAACCCACATCACATGTATATTGTTACCGAAATGGATTCAATGATGCTTTTTGACCATGTGAGACGTACCTATTTTAGTGTGGACCATCTGTTAAACGAACGCATTATTCAAACTATCAACTACAGAGCCACGCTTAAGGAACTAAAAATGTATTCGATAAGACCGCCAATTACTAACAGTATTATAGTATTCATACCTCGCTTATTGGCCCTTTATTTTGACAATGTCTTCCGTTAAGTTGTCATCTTGTTTTAGGTGCCAAGATTTCTAATTCAGAAAATATAATATGCCTAATTAATAAAAAAAACATAAATTATCTTTTATAAGCCTAGTTTACATTGGTCGAGTAATAAGGTTAGTTACTTACTCATCTTCCCCCTCCACCAAACTTTTTTCTGACCGCAATCTTGCTTGTCTACTCATCTTAATGATCGAGCGACAGCAAAGTCGAGTCTAATAGCAGTTGACACAAATAAACTCATATTATATTATTGATGTTAGAGAGCGTTACATCGTGGAACTCCGTTGTTATACGGCTTACGACTACTGTCGTATGGGTAAACAGCAAAATTGAACGAGTCTTGTATTTAATCGAGTTTCTCGATTAATGTAAACTAAGTATGTTGGATGGACAATGATAATAAATTTTAAAAGTAAATATTTATAAAATAAAATTTGTGTAATAATATAAGTACACAATTTCATTAGCACCTTAAAAGACATTAAGTGCTTCATCACGATCAAAATATTTCAATAATTATTATATTTTATTTAGCATTTAATTCCATTTAAAAGAAGAAGAAATATTTTTAGTGATGATTTTAATAATTTTGTTTTTTAAATGTAGAACACAAAATATTCGTTTCGACATCACCAATAATTAAAACGATAAAATATTTAGAAATTATTTAGCAATATGTTTCAATTTATGTTCTATATGTAATGTGTGTTCAAAAAGGATGGTGTTTTGAATTTCTGGAAATTTATCGTTACCTTCCCGCCGTCCTTCCGTAATATAATTATCACTCTTTACAACGACAACTTGGACATTCTTTGACGGTATAAAAACAAGTTTTTAGAACTCATCCTATCCTTTTTTTAATGGGATACATTTTACATCGCCAAGAACTTCCAGGTACATACACTCCCGTTCAAAAAAAAAATGAACAGACCTGAAATGTTAATTTTCTTACATTTCATAAAACTTCTCGCTTTTGTAACTCTCTGTATAATGTATAATTTTATTTATTTATAAACAAAGATAAGTAGAATATTTTTTAAGCGTGTAAAAAAGAAATGGAAGTATAAACTGAATTTATATTTTTTATTTATATATCCGGTGTCAGTGTGAGAATTTAAAGAATATATGTAATGTTAATACATGTTAAGTGTTATATCTTACTCTTACGTGTAAAAATTAAATAAAATGTTGTATCTGCTACTACAAGAATAATCAAAATTGTGAGAGACTGATTATGTTCATTTTTTTGTAACGGAAGTGTACATCAATGATTATTACTGAAAAAATTCATATTAGTGTATGAAAGTCGTATGTTACAAATTATCAAAATTTTTTGAACATCTGTTTTTCTTACAACTTATAATTATAAACTTTACAATTTATAAACTACGCAAAAAAATGTTTTCTATTCAAATCAATCAATATAATAATTATACTTTTTATGATAAATTTTCTTTACTGACGATTTAAAATATACTTTTTGCCTAAAACAAATAAAAATAAACTAATATTGGTATTCATTGCTTAAATTTTTACAGCCGATTTGTACCAAACCTATTAGGTTTGCGATAAAATCTTTTGAACTAAAGCTGTTAGTATTTTCATAACGAGGTACACATATTGCTTTTGAAACTTTTTTCGAAGATCGAATGCATTAGACACAAATCAACTGTAAAACTTTGAAGAATATATTATACCAATTTTGTTCCCGAATGTACTTTAAACCACAATCATCCGTTGCGTAGTTGTTAAACATTACAAAAGTATTTTTTTCCAGGAACAATGATTATCAGTCTAATATCATTTCCAATTTTTTAAACGTGACAGTAAGCAGAAAAGTTAATTTAATTTCTAATAATGAATAATATTTTACATTCAATTCTAAGTAACGATTTAAATCGTGTTACATTATAATAACATCGAAAGTATTTGTTTTAGAAAATTGTTTTAAAATATACTTTTGGCTTATTGGTATATAAAATACCAAAGAATAATTTTGAAACAGAATTACTCAAAAATATCTAATTGTAACATAACATCTACATCTCTTTACTTATGCCTTCAAGTTAATTAATTCCAAAAAAATTTTTAGAGTGATAAACTATGTAAAATATAATCAATTGTACTTAGGTATTTGTATGATACTTTTAAAACTGATAAATTGAATCCAAGATTTTTTTTTTGTATTCTTCTAGAAGACGTTTAACTATTCGACATTTTTCGAATTCTTGAATATTTATATTTGTATTTACAGACATACGGTATTTAATTTTTTTTAGAAATTATATTTATCAAATATTTTAATATTTTTAACATACACTTAATATTATTTGTATACGTTATACAATGTAAAAACAGAATTAGATAAACTTATACTTTTCAAACATATCTTTTAACTGTATTTATACAAATTTAAAATGGTGAGATTCGAGTGATTTAGTATTATCAATATTAATGTTAGTTTTTTTATTTAGAAAATTTTATTGTCAATATATTTTTAATGTACAAAATATCCATTCCGTTCATCTCAAATATTATGTGAATACATGATTGTGACTGAAAAACTAATAATGTAGCTATTTGGTGATTCGAGGAAACATGAAGAATAAATACTAGAATAAATTTTGTAGTTATTCACCAGACTTCGGCCATGAATTCTGTTGGCCGAAGGATATGTCACGGGAGTTGAGGCAAGATACATAGGCCTAATAGTTCTAGTTTCAAATTTATCCACCAGAACTCATTTATCGTATTATAATCATTTATAAGAATCAAAACGTCATGTTTTTTCCTATTACCCAATAATTTCTCAATTGCTTGTATATTCACTATACTTTATATCATAGGAGAAGGAAGTCCTTTTCTATGCTTAGTATGTTCAAATTATTATAAAAAAAATTATATTCTAGTAATTAAAAGTTTTCCCACTTACAGAGGAAATAAGAACTGAAGTTCTAAATCGTTCTACTTCTGATCGGTTTCAAATTTTGTATATGCACTCTAAACATGGTGTTCTTTTTACCCATATAACTCGCAGCGCACCACAGAGATCAATATATATGAAACTACTATTAGTATATTCACGCTTATAGGATATGATCGTTTCTGATTGGTTCTCTACTTGATGTACGATAATTCCATAAATGGTGATCCTTTTTTCAAATTTTTACCAAATCCATTTGGCATATTAAACTTAAATTTATGATAAAATCCCACTAGTACATGTATCGAATTAAAAGTCTTAAAAAATATGGTATCGTGACTTTCATTACCTTATCAGCTACCATGTGTAGCGGTATCTAAAAAAAACACTAATTCACTAAAATTCTCTTTAGAAATTTCCCTCTAAATAAACAAAGGGTATATGTACAAAATTTGAAGACGATTAAAATTACAATCCACGAGACGATCGGTTATAAGTCTAGTGTTAGCGAACTCTGACCCATGGTGTAAAGAGCGTTACGGAAGATGCACTTCCGGTTTAATTGACGTTGCGGTTACACGAGATGTGGTATTGCATCATAATCTGTACGTAGGAGGTTTTAGCGTAATTTAATATCATTTTGATACATGCAGTCGTTTAAGGATCAAATTGATAATAAATTGAAACTTGAACCAACCTTATGAAGAGGTGCCGCATCTTTGGAACCCACAACCCTAAGTGACATTAAATTCAGGCTTGTCAGCACTCACTAGTTTCATCAGCAAAATGATTAATGTATTCATGTGATTAATGTGTTTGAAACTTTATCCATGAAAGCTGCGATTAAAATTTATTTTATGTAGACTGTTGTGTACTTAAAAATATAAAAATGATTTAGAAGCATTTCGTGAAAACTTACATGTTCTAAAATAAATTACAACATTCATTCTGATCATTAAGTGCTTTAACAGATAAATGACCCATTATGATAACAAAAAAGACAATTAATGCGGTCTATCGGTTAATAACAATGAATATAAAAAAATCAGTTGTACTTATTTATAACTTTTAAAATGTTGATTTTTATAGAATTGAATTTTTGAGGTAACTTAATTCATAGAATATGCAAGAAAATAAAAATGACAATTATAAAAATAATTTGATATCGAATTAAGAAAAGGATTATTTTTAATGACAATCATAATTTCGTAACAAAAAAAATACATTTATTTTATTTAAATGTAAGGATTTTCCTGCTTTTCTGTATTACCCTCTTTTTGTACAAAGCTACTCTAGTTTCCGATAATCGCCAGCTTAAGGTCAAGCGCACACGGTGCGACTGTTTTGTGACAAAGGTTGCAAACTAGTTGAGCTTGCAATCGTTTTGTGAGTTTAACCAGGTTTAATATATTATAGTGGTGAGCATCCGCACACGAGTCGTACGGAATGCGACTAGTTTCAAATCGATTGGATGCAACAGTTTTCCGTGGTTGCAGTTGCGTTTCAGTTATAGGTTGCAGTAAAAAACAAATATTTTCTGTTTAAATTTAATTTTTAAAATTAATTAAATTTTTTTATTATTATTAATTCTATAGATCCTCAGCTGAATCTAAATTCGACAGCCAAAAATCAACTTCACTACTTGTATAGATAACACTAACTTATACGCAACCAGTCTTGTCCCTGTGCGGATAGAATTTTTATTTTGAACCAGTTTCACTCTACAACCGTTTGCAACCTTTGTCGCAAAAAAAGTTGTTCCGTGGCTAGATGCCAAGAATTAGGAGACAAAAAATTAAAATCACGAAACATGAAGTGCTACTTATATATATAAAGTTTTCCCATTTACATTTACAGAGGAAATAAGAACGGAAGTTCTAAATCGTTCTACTTCTGATGGGTTTCACCACAGAGATTAATATGTATGAAACTACTATTAGTATTATATTTCAAATTTTGCTCCTATTCCTAGAACATTTGTTTGTATTTTATAAATACGCATTTCGACTACAATGTAGTCATCATCAGTATGAATTAGCTAATCGTAACTATCTCTGGGATATGGATTCAGAGATATGTTGCTTGTTGCTAATTTGTTGCCTGTGTCACAATGATATTAAAAAATTCTGTCCTTTTATACAATTTGGCTGAGGGTATAATCTGACTTGAGGATTATTTAAGTTGCCTGACTACTGGATTAGGTGTGTGGAAAGCCCCACCTATTTATTGGCGGTATTCTTTGGTGACTATGCGGCGTTTGTTTTGTCACTAAAGTGAGTGTACCAACGTTAACCTTGACATACAGGTATTGGATTTTTATTTTTGAAAATGGTTTAATTTTATTAAATCAGAATTTGGAATTGGGCCATTGTCTAAATTCATTATCTGTTTTCTCAATTTGTATATGTAGATGTTTTCGTATGCATCTAATTCTGTGGGGTACCGATTTAAGTAGTTTTAGATTCGATTTATCAATTTTATGGTTCTCAATAACGTGCGCCGCTATACACGATTTTTCGGTTCTCGACTTTGACCAACGTAAATTTTCGAACAGTTTTGACAATTAACACCATATATGCCCGATTGTTTTTCAATACTAATTTTATCCTTAGGGTTGCCCAGTAACTGTTTGATTTTATTTTTACTAACAAGCGCTGTTTTTAAGTTGTAGTCCCTTAATTCTCGAGTGATTTTATTTGTGCATGGACGGAAGTATGTTAGTTTGCACCATTTAGTTTGTTCAACATTGCCAATTTCTGGTGTTAGTGTGGTGGAATTGTTTCGTGCGATTTTAAATTTAGTTCTGCGGACCAAATTATTTATTATAGAGTCGAAGCCATTAAAGATTGAAACTTGTTTAATGTGGTTTATTTCTCTAAAGTAATTTTATGAGATGAGTAATTTTATTTCTCTAAAGTAATATTATGTAGATTCAAAAAGTGAAAATTCCAATTTAAATAGTTTGAAATAAATACTTTTATTCAGAATAATTAAAATTATGTTACATTAGTATTTAATATATTATAGAATTTTTTTTCTTCAAATATTAAATAATATTAATTCTTTTTATTTGTCATATATTGCATTACTTATTGTTTAAAATCCCATTATAAAATACCTTAAAGTAATTACAGAACCATATTCTATTATTTCAAATAATGGAATATGTTCTGTAATGACTGATTTTGTATTTGCACGACTGGGGAGTTTTAAATTTATTATTATAAATGAAAATAAAACTTATTTTGACAAAATGGAAACCCGACTTAACAAAAGAAGCACTAAAAAGTAAAAAAATAATTGCATATTCTTGTGCCAATTTTAGTTCACCAAAGCAAAAATTTTTAAATATATATGTACAATTATTGTTATTTTTGGAGGCGGTGTCAACATAGATAAATTCACATAACTTTTGGACACCGCCTCCAAAAATAACAATAATTGTACATATATATTTAAAAATTTTTGCCTTGGTGAACTAAAATTGGCACAAGAATATGCAATTATTTTTTTACTTTTTAGTGCTTCTTTTGTTAAGTCGGGTTTCCATTTTGTCAAAATAAGTTTTATTTCTCGCTTTTTAGTGACTTTGAAGTTCTATAACTGATTTTATTTGTCTAAATATGGGTAGACCTACTAAACGACCAACTAATTTTTAGTGAATTTTTTTATAACACTTTTTTTTTACCCGTTTTTTTTTTTTTTTTAAATTTTTAATGCATTTTTTTATAACAGATTTTCAGTTTTCTTTACAAGGAATTTGGTTTTTTTTTGTAAAATTTTTTTTTTTTGGGGTCGGTTTTTTTTTAAGGAAAAATTTTTTTTTAAGTCGGTTTTTAAAAAAATTTTCTTATTTTCCCATTATGAATGAGTATACTTTTTCAAAAAAAAAAAAAAATTTCGCAGAAATCGGTTATCACATATAAAATGAGGATTTTCCTCGATTTTCCGGAGATCCCCTCATCAGAATGCGATTTGGTGACAATGGGACCAATCGGGAATCAAACCCTTTAAAACAAAAAAAAAAAATTCAAAATCGGTTCATAAATGCCGGAGTTCTGAGGTAACAAACATAAAAAAAAAAAAAAAAAAAAAAAAAAAAAAAAAAAAAATACAGACGAATTGAGAACCATCCTCCTTTTTTGAAGTCGGGTTAAAAATGACACAAATTCAAAATTTTTTTTATTTATTCAAAAAAAAAGGTAGATATACTAACAAAGCAGTAGATCTACTGTTTAACGAGATATCTGGCAACACTGATTAAGAAGAAAACGAAAGTGTGTCCTGGCCGAAACTGGCTGACTCAGATGCTCAAATAATCTTACTAAGATTACTTCGGCCGAACACGACCAAAATGTGTGTGTTCGGCCTGTAATGACTGATTTTGTATTTGCACGACTGGGGAGTTTTAAATTTATTATTATTATAAAAAATTGAAAAAAATGACACAAATTCAAAAATTTTTTTATTTATTCAAAAAAACAGGTAGATATACTAACAAAGCAGTAGATCTACTGTTAAACGAGATATCTGGCAACACTGATTAAGAAGAAAAGGAAAGAGTGTCCTGGCCGAAACTGGCTGACTCAGATGCTCAGAACATCTTACTAAGATTTCTTACTTCTGAGTTCGGCCGAACACCACATTTTGGTCGTGTTCGGCCGAAGTAATCTTAGTAAGATTATTTGAGCATCTGAGTCAGCCAGTTTCGGCCAGGACACACTTTCGTTTTCTTCTTAATCAGTGTTGCCAGATATCTCGTTTAACAGTAGATCTACTGCTTTGTTAGTATATCTACCTGTTTTTTTGAATAAATAAAAAAATTTTTGAATTTGTGTCATTTTTTTCAATTTTTTATAATAATAATAAATTTAAAACTCCCCAGTCGTGCAAATACAAAATCAGTCATTACAGAACATATTCCATTATTTGAAATAATAGAATATGGTTCTGTAATTACTTTAAGCTATTATTTTATAATGGGATTTTAAACAATAAGTAATGCAATATATGACAAATAAAAAGAACTGGCTGACTCAGATGCTCAGAACATCTTACTAAGATTACTTCGGCCGAACACGACCAATGTATATTTTTAAGATTGCAAGCAACAGGGAAATCCCCGTTCAACGAGAACAACAATATAATAGAGAGAGCATATAATTTTTGTTAAGATTCAATACTAAGTTAGAGAAAAAAGTACAGATGGCGTTATCCAATAATGCCATTTCTTAGCGCGAAAGTGGTAAAATTTTCAATTCAGAATCTCTACCCCCCCTGCCTATGGTAAGAACTTATAATATTCAGTCAACAACCCATCCCTCCCCTAAACGCCTTACATAATATATGAACGGCCCCTAAGAATCTGTCATCAAATCTTAGGACCGTACAAATCGTAATCGTGTTCGAGCATGCTTTTCTACCTACAATATTGTCAAAAACAAGTTGCGAAATAAGTTTTCTATTGATATGCTACAAAGCTGGTGGTCCGATTTACACTTCAACGTAATGGTGGATCTTGCAAAACATTTAATCCTTCCAATAAAATGTTAAATTTATTTAATATGCAAATGTATGATTTTAAAATGACAGAACCAAAAGAAAATGAAATAATATTTGAAATATTAGACAGCTTGTAAATAAAAAATATTATGAAACGCAAATTATTTTACTTTTTTAGCGAATTTCCTCCAAAGGAAATGCAGCTATTGTTTTTGCACCAATGTTGGAATTTCGTAAAAATTTCTTCAAATGTCCATCGATCCTACCTATTAGATGTTAAAAATCAATATCGCAAAAATGTTTATACATGTATATATATATATATATATATATATATATATATATATGTATATATATGTACTATTTTTTATGTGTCTGTGGACTCTCTAGCACAGTTTTATTCCGATTGGAATGAAAAATTTGATATTTGAGGCGCTTTTGGTATGCTAAAGGTCAAGTTCGTTAATGGGTAAAATCGTACAAGGAGAAAGGGGGTTTAGATGGAGGGGGAAACTCAAAATTTGGTATATTTGAAAAATAATATTCGAAAAATTTTTCAAGAGTTAATTTGTAGGTACTAAGTTTTACTGTAATTTTGTTTCGAATAATTTTTCTGTTACACTAATATTTACAATTAAAGACTGAAAGTTAAAATTCTAAATATCTCTGTTCACATTAGAGTTTGAGAAAAATGATCAGGTATTGATTTGTAGCAAACTTGATTTTCTAAAACTTTACTCCTTATACATTTTTCGATTATTTTAATATTAAGAGAGATATTTTGTGTTTGTTTGACACGAATACATGAAATATATTATAATAAAAAACTTAAAAAAAATAAAATAAACCGACTTTAAAAAACACAAAAAGTCACTATAAAAAGCTAAAAATAACAATTAACAGATTTAATCCAAAAGACAATTCTTGCCCAAACCTATTACGTATAATTTAGTATATGTAAATATACAAGGTATATTAAGTTTAATAACGACTGTAACGCTTAAAAATATTGATCGTAGGCATGAATGTTTCGTACATGTGTTCATAAAATTTGGCCATTTCCGCATGTCCGTCTGTCTGTCTGTGGACACGATAACACAAGAACGAAAAGAGATAACGAGCTGAAATGTGTTCTAGAGCAAAAAAGTAAGGTCAAGTTCGTTAATGGGCAAAATCGGACTATATTTGAGAAAACTGCTTTTCTTTGAAACCATTGGAACGTGTTTCCCTTCGCGGGGGGGGGGGGTATGTAAACATCTTTGAAACTGTGAAAGATAAAAAAAAATTTGTTAACAAAAAACCTTCTTTTTATAATAAACAAGTTTTGTTTGAAATTTTTTTTCATAAACTCAATAGTTTTCTCATAATTTGTGATTAAATGTTCCTCGAAAAGCGAATTATTAACAATTCGAATACGCAGAATTGTTAACAACTTAGTATATACTGGGTATTCAAACATTTAACTCAGTTAGTTGTAACATTACTAACAGTCAAACATAGAATCTCCTCCCTTTTTTGGAGTTGGTTAAAATTTGTGTTGATTTTGTCATCTCCACAGAAACTCACTTCTATAAGATAACTATAAAATTATTTTAGTAAAATTTTGTTTTAATTTTGAAATGTCAATTTTGATTGTCGTTTCCATAGTAACTATAAACTATAATCGTTATATATCGTTCTATTTTGGCTATTAATAAATTTAAATTTTGCAAATACTAAAATCATATCAGATATTATTATTATATTTCATTTTGATCACACTAAAATTATGATCGTTAGAGAGTGATTTATCTATTTATTCTAAGGAAATTCGCTAAGTTGACGCAGCTCCTGCTCAACGAATTTTTATTTTTGGGTAGAAGTTTTAGGGTAGCTGCTTATATATTAATTGGACTATAGGCAGGTTTAGTTAGCAAAAGCGATTAAGCATATCTAAGACTCCCTTGAGTTCTATCGATAGCAATGGTGGCGTTCTTTTCTCAAAATTTTACAGTTAATTTGTGCCTTAGGTATACATTTGGTTTTCGAAAAACGCTTAGCATAAGAGTTGTTCATTTTAATATACCAGCAACATTTTTTCGAAAACGAAATAAAATCAGTAATAATCAAGTGTACATTTTCGAAAATTGAACGGACTTCTTTCTTATCTATTGTACCCGCCTGCGTTCATTCTAATAAGCTGTACAATGCTCTCACAATTTTCATTATTGTAGTAGCAGATACAACATTTTATTTTATTTTTACACGTAAGAGTAAGATATAACACTTAACATGTATTAACATTACATATATTCTTTAAATTCTCACACTGACACCGGATATATAAATAAAAAATATAAATTCAGTTTATACTTCCATTTCTTTTTTACACGCTTAAAAAATATTCTACTTATCTTTGTTTATAAATAAATAAAATTATACATTATACAGAGAGTTACAAAAGTGAGAAGTTTTATGAAATGTAAGAAAATTAACATTTCAGGTCTGTTCATTTTTTTTTACCTTATTCATTCGTTGTTTTTTTTAAATGCATCGAATAAACTTTGAAGGTGTATTTATAATGAACAATTTTTTTTCGTAGCAGTTTTTGGAAAATCGATTGGATAAGGCACAAATCAATTATAAAATTTTGAAAAATGAGCGCTACTTTTTTGTTATGTGTAGATATATTAACGATTGTTTTCACACTCGTAATCGCTAATCGCTATAAAAAGATAAGGTGTACAGTTCTAAACGATTACTTTATTCCCACGCCTAAGTCGCCATTTAACGATTCATCGAATATTCTATAATTGTGTTTTTGAATTAATCGTTTTACTGTAAGGAATTTTGTAGAAATAATGTTTAGAAATCTATAATCTGGTTGTGATGTGACTATTTAGTAATTTTGCTTTTTACAAAAATATTAAATTAATTGCTTAAACTAATAATGTTAACATGTATCAAAAACTAAGAGTAGAATGTTGGGTCTACATAGTTAACTTTTTTTGAAAAACTTCTTGGTCAGTGAATTTAAGAAATAATGATTTCTAGAACTCATAGGCGCGTATTCATAGTTCTGTCTTGAGCAATTGCTTAAGATCATCTTCATGAAGACCGTCTTATTTGTTTTAAGACACGATGATTTCATAGATATAACTTAAGATCATCTTTCGTAAAACGATGGTTTCAAGCATGATCTTACATGCTTTAAGATCAGCTTACATAAGACGAATCTTGAGATCGTCTTAAATTGTGTTAGTCTATTTTCGTAATAATTCACATGTAACCGATGTTATGATTGGCTAAGAAATGAATCATATTCTTGTCAGTCATAAATAAACAATCATACTTCATAAAACAATAAAGGAGGGAATTCAATTGGTTAAAAAATTGTTTATACAATTTTTTTATTATAAATAATATTAAAGAGAACTCTAGGATTTTTCGAAATAAATTTAGATTTTTGTCCCAATTTCCTAGATCAAATTTTTTTGTATTTTATAAATACGTATTTCGACTACAAAGTAGTCATTATCAGTATGAATTAGCTAATTGTAATTATTCTCCGAGAAGATGTTACTTGTTGCTAATTTGGTGACGGTCTGCACCAAATTACACGGCATCTTTCCTAATTTTATCCAAATCAAAACAAACATACAAAGCAGATTCAGGTATACTCATTCATAATGGGAAAATAAGAAATTTTTTTTAAAAACCGACTTCAAAAAAATTGTTTACAAACAAAAACCGACCCCAAAAAAAAAAATTTTTACAAAAAAAAGCCAAATTGCATGTAAAAAAAACTGAAAATCTGTTATGAAAAAATGCACCAAAAATGAAAAAAAAAAAAACGGATAAAAAAAAATGTGTTATAAAAAAATGCACTAAAAGTTAGTAGGTCGTTTAGTTGGTCTACCCATATTTAGACAAATAAAATGAGTTATAGAACTTCAAAGTCACTAAAAAGCGAGAAATAAACCCTATTTTGACAAAATGGAAACCCGACTTCAAAAATCAAATATTCTATAACAAATGCACTAAAAAGTAAAAAATAATTACATATTCTTGTGCCAATTTTAGTTCACCTAAGCAAAAATTTTTAAATATATATGTAAAATTATTGTTATTTTTGGAGGCGGTGTCCAAAAGTGAATTTCTCTATGCTGACACCGACTCCAAAAATAACAATAATTGTACATAATTATATATTTAAAATTTTTTGCTTAGGTGAACTAAAATTGGCACAAGAATATGCAATTATTTTTTACTTTTTAGTGCATTTTTTGTTATAGAATATTTGATTTTTGAAGTCGGGTTTCCATTTTGTCAAAATAGGGTTTATGCAAATATATATTTTCAATTAAAAAAAAACTTCAATTAAATAAAAACTTAAAACTATTCATATTTTCACTAGAAATATGTCGACAATAATTTGTGATCCCATACTAAAGTCTAAAACTCTTAACTACAATTGGATTTAAAAAACACTCCCTATTGAATGTCTGTATAAAATATTAATTGTCGGCAAAATGTAATAAAATAATTCTATTTGTTCGACCTAAAATCAACTCAATTAACCCATTCATACCTGTATGCGTATGGCTGTATCAAAATTAATTTTATCGCTTTATCCCAAATTTTATGGCCTTTCATTCATAATTTTAAAAAAAAAATTTTTTTATAATTTGTATTTTTAGGTTTTTCCAATGTTTTTATATCTAATTCGTACATTGCATACTATTACGTACATTGCAAAACCATGTTTGAAAATTGATTTTACTGAATTGTTTTTAAAATTTACAAATTTATTAGAAACGGTAATTTTACAAATTAATAATCGATTTAAAGATTTCGAAAATATAAATGTAATGCGTGACTTTTTAGTGGCCCTTTTTAATAGAAAATTTAAAATTCCCGCTTTAATAAAAATTTTTCCCAGATTCCGATGATTACACATTATTAAACGAAATGATTATCCTCTCAACAAATGATAATTTATTAGGAGCTGTGAACACGAACACAAAAAGTATTTGGGAAATCGACGCAGAGAACCCATCTTCGTTTGAATATCCGGCATTATTATAAATAAATACAAATTAGTAGTTGTTTCGCATCTTCTTATCTATGTGAATCGGGATTTTCACATATGAAACATATCAGATTCCCGAAATTCTCTTACCGATAAACATTTAGAAAACAATATTCATTATATTGACCAAGAGTAGGTAAAGCAGTTCCTAAATTGATTGATTTGGCTTTTGGAATTCAAAAAGTCAAGCTCGTTAATGGGTAAAATCAGAGAAGGGGAAAGGGGGGTTTAAAGGGAAGGGAAACACAAAATTTGGCATATCTCCCGTAATATTTGAAAAATCGAAAAATTTATAATGAGTAAAGATGTAGGTACTAAGTTTTAATGTAATTTTGTTTCTTATCATTTTTTCTGTTACACTAATATTTACAGAAATATTTACAATTTAATATTGAAAGTTAAAATTGTAAATCTCTCCGTACACATTAGGGTCTGAGAAAAATAGTTAGGTAATTAATTGTAGTAAACACGATTTTCCACAACTTTGGTACAAAAACAATAGCTGATTTCCTTTGGAGCAAATTCGCTAAAAATTGATAAAAATACATTATAGCAAAAGTTAAAATTTCTTTTCGGAAGTGTAATGGCTTGAGAGTGTCGTCGATGGGGTTATTTGATACCGAAACACTCTAAATTGAATTTAAATAACAAAAAAAAATTTAATGTGATTAAAAAAAAATCAAGCAAAAAAAAAAAAAATGTGTGTGTCTCTCTGTCCGGGTGACGATCTGTAGCTCAATTTTGATGTAATGTCTGAAGAGCGCCTTTATTCTTTTGAACGCGAACTATAGGTGTCATCGGTAAACTATTTTTTTTTGTTTATTTAGTTTGTGATTTTTTTAAAAGTTAATGTGTTGGGATTAAATTGATTATTGGGATTAAAGTGATTAAATTATTATTTTTTGTTAATATATTTTAGGACGTTCAGTTCGATTTTGTTCACATTCCTCGAACTAAGCGTCATCTTTATTATTTAAAAAAAAAAAAACTTTACATGTGTTTTTATTCTTTGTATATATAAAAAAAAAATAGGGTTAAGTTTACTTAACCAAAAAAAAATACGACACGTGCTAATGTTATTATAGAATAGAAGTTGTAAAATTGAATCAAGATACGTCGACGCTTCAATCAATGGTGGATGATTTCCTGGAAAGCCGTTGGATTATTGCTAGCGGTAATGCGCTGAATTACCAAAACTTTCCAAGTGCTTTTAGAAAATACCGACTGGATTCATGCCGTTTTCGGCAGATTAGCAGTGGTAATCCTTCACTAAAAGCTATGTGATCCCAACATCGATTGAAGAATCGACAAACTATCCTGATATAAAGTTAAAAGAAACTAAATCTATCGTAACAGCTAAGTATAAAATGTTAATTATTAAAAGTGTTCTCACACTTAACTAATGTTTTAAATGTTTTTTTTTTTTGTTTTATGAACCTCAACTTATTGGACGTTCCCGGGTGGAGTAATGAACAGTACTGAAATTAAGTTTTAGATGAGTTATATTACCTTCGACGTGACGGATTCTTTTCGAAGGCACCCCCTACAACAAATGATTCGATTATCCAATATATCAAAATAAATGATGAAAATGTGCAGCCGAAATATAGACGATTTAGTTGTTGGAGCAGTAACTGTGGGTGTGTGTATATATTTTTAAATCCAATTATCATTCAAATCCATCATCAATCGATCCGTGGAAAAATTTGCCACGAGGTGATTTGTTCACGTAGCAACTCGTTGATGTATTTTTTTTGTTCTCCTTTTAAATTATATGTATTAATTTTTTTAGAGCTGTTATCACCATGAATGTTGGCCAAGTAATGATTTTTTGGCGAGCACGGACTTACGACCAAAACACAAATATGGCGTATGTAATGTTGGATCATGCATGGTGTCGTCACCGAAATTTTTGGCGGGAATATCATGTTTACGTATTGTTTTGTTTTTCATAAATCGAATCATTTGTGCGGCGATATAATTCATTGGTATATATATTTAACACTATTATTTTATAAGGTTCGTTTTAACTTATGAATTCTGACTTTTTTTTTTCTAATTTTTTTTTAAAAATAATTTTCCACCCGGGGTCAACGGTGCAATATAAATCTTATTTTATTCACACTCACTTTTATTATAAAATTAAAATTAAAAACCCAAATGTGACGAAACGCCACAAGAGTGTCTCTTTTCTCTTATGTTTATTTCTTATATGTACCCATTGCGGGAAAAAGACACGCTATGCCAAATATTTCATGGCGTT
Organism: Nineta flava; assembly: GCA_963920215.1. Taxonomy (NCBI): domain Eukaryota; kingdom Metazoa; phylum Arthropoda; class Insecta; order Neuroptera; family Chrysopidae; genus Nineta; species Nineta flava. The sequence goes on from OY986041.1 coordinate 27,397,303, forward strand.
TGCCAACATATTGAAAATATCGCATAAGACTGTTTCTGTTCCTCTTATGTTTATTTCGTATATATAGCTGTTTAAGGAAAAGGACACTCTTATGCCAAAAATTACAAGACGTTTGGCAACATATTGAAAATATCGTATAAGACTGTCTCTGTTCCTCTTATGTATATTTCTTATCTGTTGCTAATAGCTTCTTTCCCACACATGGTAAGAATAACAAGAGCCCTCTTATGCGTACAATATATTAGAGTAACAGAGAACTACTGACAACAAGCGCCTTGATTGGTTGCTAGTAGAAAGAGAAGCTCTTGTGTAAAATCCTTTCGAGTGCAACTAGCAAATTGCCACAAGCTTCCAATTTTGGCCGCTCTTTTTCAGCACTCAAAAATGGTCCCATCTGTTAGCATTGCGTGAGCGATCTCTCTACTAGTCTCTGGGACAAACGGACTATGGCTCAACATTCCGAATATAACCATTAATCTTACAACATTGAACTTATGCAACATGAAGAATAGATATATTAGGAGAGCGAACGTAATGTTAAACAAGTAATGTAACAACTAACTGAGTTAATTGTTTGAATACCCAGTATATATTGAGTTGTATATACTTTGTATTGTTAATATTTCTGCCTATTCAATGCTTATAAAGTATGAATTATCAAAAAATCAGCACTGTTGCTGGTTTCGTTCAGAAGATATTTCAGTGTCAAATCATCTATGATATTTCCTGTAGTAATAGCACTGTAAGTGAGAAGGCCAAATGTCCCTTAAACTAGGCCATGCGCACTACCGTGCTCTAGATTTGTAAATGTTTGTTTCGTGTTAATATTTAATATTGAGACAGTAAAAATGTTCATGCATTTAAAAAAATGGATATTAATGTTCTTGCGATTTTTGTATATTTAAATATTGAGTTATATAATTGAGTTAAATAACGCGACCGACTGTTAACGCAAAGCGTTGGTCAACACGAGTCGTTAGGCGACGCGAAAAGTTAGTCAACGCGAAGCTTTAGAAAACTAACGGAAAGCGTTGGTAAACGTAAAGCGTTGGAAAACTCATAGCGTTAACCAACGCGAAACGTAAGCTAAAGCGAACCGTAAGTCAGCCAACGCGAAGCGTTGGTCAATGAGAAGCGTTAGTTATTCAAAAAGAATCGTCAGTTATTCAACGCGAAGCTTGATTTCACGCGATCGTTAACGCTTAAAGTAAGCGAAACGTAAGCTAAAGCGAACCGTAAGTCAGCCAACGCGAAGCGTTGGTCAATGAGAAGCGTAAGTCAATAGAAAGTGTTAGGTCAACGCGAAGCGTTTGTAAATCAAAGCGAAACGTAAGCTAAAGCAAACTGTGAGTCAGCCAACGCGAAGCGTTGGTAAATGACAAGCGTAAGTTATTATGAAGCAAAGCGTAACATGAAACGTAAGCTAAAGCGAACCGTCATTCAGCCAACGCGAAGCATTGGCCAATGAGAAGCGTTAGTTATTCGTTAAGCGTGATTTCACGAGAATCGTTAACCAACGCAAAGCGTTAACCAACGCGAAACGTAAGCTAAAGTGAACCGTAAGTCTGCCAACGCTAAGCGTTGGTCAATGGGAAGCGTTAGGTCAACGCGAAGCATTAGTTAATCAACGCAAAGCGTTTACTAACACGAAACGGAAGCTAAAGCGAACCGTAAGCCAGCCAACGCGAAGCGTTGGTCAATGAGAAGCATTAACTATTCAAAGTGAATCGTCCGTGATTCTACGCGAAGCGTGATTTCCTGCGAATCGTAAATGCTTAAAGTAAGCGTGAAAAGTTAGTCAAACCGTAGCGATAGTTAACGCGAAGCGTTAGTACGCGTAAGTTAAACAGCGCGAAGAGTTAGCCGACGCGAAGCGTCAGTCGATACTCAGTACTAGCTAACGAGAGGAAGTTAACGCGGAGCGTATGCAATTTAACGCAGAGCATAAGCAAGTTAACTCGAAGCGCTGGTAAATCAACGCATAGCGTTAGCTAAAGCAAACGTGAAACGCAAGCTAAAGCAAACCGTTAGCCACCCAACGCGAAGCGTTGATCAATGAGAAGCGTTAGTCAATAGGAAGTGTTAGGTCAACGCGAAGCGTTAGTTAATCAACGCGAAGCGTTTGTTTGTTAATCAACTCGAAGTTAATCAACGCAAAGCGATGGTAAACGCAAAGCGTTTACTTACGCGAAAAGTAAGCTAAAGCGAACCGTAAGTCAGCCAACGCGAAGCATTGGTCAATGAGAGGCGTTTGTCAATAGGAAGTGTTAGGTCAACGCGAAGCGTTGGTAAACGTGAAACGTAAACTTAAGCGAACCGTAATTCAGCCAACGCGAAGCGATGGTCAATGAGAAGCGTTAGTTATCCAAAGCGAAGCGTGATTTCACGCGAATCGTTAACCAACGTGAAACGTAAGCTTAATTGAACCATAAATCGGCCAACGCGAATCGTTGGTTAATGAGAAGCGTTTGTCAATAGGAAGAGTTAGGTCAACGCGAAGCGTTAGTAAATCAACGTGAGGCGTTAGTATACGCAATGCGTTTACCAACGCGAAACGTAAGCTAAATGGAACTATAAGTAAGCCAACGCTAAGCGTTGCTTAATGAAAAGCGTTAGTTATTCAAAGCAAAGCGTCGGTGATTCGCTTTGGTGATTCGCTTACTTATTCGCGATTTTTCGCGAATCGTTTACAAATGCTAAGCGTTAACCAACGCGAAACGTAAGCTTAAGTAAACTGTAAGTCATCCAAGCGTTGGTCAGCGAAGCGTTAGTCAATAGGAAGCGTAAGGTCAACGCGAAGCGTTAGTTAATCAACGCTGAAGTATATCAATCGCGATCGTTTTTTGACGCTAAGCGTTAAGTAAGGCGACGTGAAGCGTTAGTTTATCAACGCGAAGCAATAGCCGATGCTGCGTTAGAATACAAATTTATATATATATATATATATATATATATATTCATATAAATATAAATATATATATTTATATATATATATATATATATATATATATATATATATACATAAATTTTAAAGATAATTTTTGATAGGATCGATGGACCTTTGAATAAACTTTTTGCAAAATTTTGAGATCTGTACGAGACCAACTATTTCTTTGAAAAGGAAAATCACTTAAACCTTGAACTTATATGTACACCTGGTTTACAAAATTGAAATAAACATAAAAACAATACTATTTGATGTATATTATGTTTGTACATGTGAGGACAAATTTTGAGAAAACTATTGAGTTGATGAAAAAATTATTCAAACAAAAGTTTATTTTAAATAGAAAAAAATTGTTTGTTAATAAAATTTTTTTCTACCTCTTACGGTTTCAAAGATATATTTTTCCCCCCTGGCGGGGGGAAACACTTTCCGATTTTGCCCATTAACGAATTAGACCTTAATTTTTTGGTCTAGAACACACAGATTGACGGACGGGCATGTGAAAATGGCCGAATTAGGCCATTTTATGAATATCTTTGTAAAGCATTTTTGTCAAGGATTAATATTTTCAAGCACTACCAAGTCGGGACTAAACTTAATATATCTTGTATATTTACAAATATACTGGGTACAAAAATAGTATGTACGGTTGTTATGTATACCTACGGGTCCATGGAGACCATGCCTTCATTCGCCTATTGTATTTTTCATTTTTTTTCATCTTTGAGGACAAATTTTGAGAAAACTTTTGAGTTTATGACAAAATTTTTCAAACAAAAGTTGTTTATTTTAAAGAGAAGATGATTTTGTCAAAAAATATTTTTTTCTATCTCTTACGGTTTCAAAGATGTGTAATTTCCCCCTCATATTTGCTCTTTGTGCACAAATTATGAGAAAACTATTGAGTTTATGGAAAAATTTTTCAAACAAAAGTTGATTATTTTATAACGAAGAAGATTTTTTGTTAACAAATTTTTTTTCTATCTCTTACGGTTTCAAAGACGGATATTTCCCCCCTCCTAGTGAGGGGAAACATGTTCCGATTTTGCCCATTAACGAACTTAGAATTGCTTTTATGCTCTAGAACACACAAAAAAAATTTCAGCTCGTTATCTCTTTTCGTTCTTGAGTTATCGGTTCATAGACGGATAGACGGACATGCCAAAATGGCCGAATTAGGCAATTTTATGAATACATTTGTGAAGCATTTTTGTCAAGGATTAATATTTTCAAGCGTTACAAAGTCGGGACTAAACTTAATATACCTTGTATATTTACAAATATACTGTGTATAACAATACTATTTGATGTATGTTATGTTTCTACATGTGCCCGTCTTCGATCGACTCATTTTCAATTTTAAGCACAATTTTGAAAAAACAGTTAACTTTATGAAAAAAGTTTTCAAACAAAAGTTGTTTATTTTAAAGAGAAGAAGATTTTTTGTTAACAAATTTTTCTTCTATCTCTTACGGTTTCATAGACAGATTTTTCCCTCCCTCTTAGTGGGGGGAAACATATTCCGATTTTGCCCGTTAACGAACTTAACCTTACTTTTTTGCTCTAGAACACACACAAAAATTTTCAGCTCGTTATCTCTTTTCGTTCTTGAGTTATCGGGTTCACAGACGGACAGACGGACATGCCTAAATGGCCGAATTAGGCAATTTTATGAATACATTTGTGAAGCATTTTTGTCAAGGATTAATATTTTCAAGCGTTACAAAGTCGCGACTAAACTTTATATACCTTGTACATTTACATATACAGGGTATAAAAAACGGTCAAGAATTGGTGTAACTATCTTTTATCAGTAGGGGTCACTGGTCTCAGTGCCGTACGGAATTTAAATGTTTAAATGTAGGCTCCAAGAAATCACTTTCATTCAGTTAATAAGAAGTCTTAGTTTTATAGATAATAAAAAATTGTTTTCGATTATCAAGTAATAATTAAATAAATATTAATAATAGAGAATTCTTAATAATCTGCAATAATTTAAAAGATGAAGAATCATAGTGATAATTGCAATTAATAATAATATACAAATATATGTTTACAATACTAATATATATTAGATAAAGAAAGAAGATGATAAAACCGGTAATTACAGACCATATTCCTTTCGTAAATGCAGACACGCATTCCTAACCTTAAACAACCTTCCACTCATAGATATATAACAGTATATCTATGCTTTCCCTGTACAACATCGTCCCATTTTTTCACATTTATAAAATTAAACAATTTTTATACTTACAATTTTTATTTGTAAGATGCGATAACCGTTGATTTTAATATGTAATAATAATAATAATTCCGTACGGGTATATTCGCACTGCCGCTAGTGGCGAAAATAATAACTATGATCTCTACACGTTTTTGAGGACGAAAAAACAGACGAATTACCTATGTCGTTCAATCTCCTATTTATCTATTCTTCATGATATGCAATTCAAACTAGCAATTGAATATGAATAAACATTATGTAACTAAAGCGGTAAACAAGTATTAATTCATTTGTGTGAACCCGAGATAAAATAGTTATTAACTTTTGTCAACATTTTGAAACCTTGTGTGAACTTATCTGATATTCCAAAGTAGTACCAGGTATTCCAAAAAGCCTCTGATTTGCTGATATAACTTCTTGAGGTTAAATCATTAAGCAAACTTACAAGTAAAACGCTTACACGAAAACAATTCTAGAAACTGTTGGTTGTGATAATATCATAGTATCACCCAAAATAAGCTGTAAAAATATTTTTTTCTTTTTATTAAAAAATATATGTACTACAGATAAACGAGATTATTTGAAAGTAATGAAAGTGTTGTAGGTGTACCTTTTTATTTCCGCATTTACTTAAAAAAAAAGAAGAATGGAAACCTTGTACATACTGTAGGGTTACTGTTTTTCGAATTTATTTAATTTAAAAAATAATAATAAAAGTCGTTGTACAGACATGCTTTTTTCAAAAGCTTAATAACAAATAAGAGTCATGTAACTATTTTGGTTATAACAGTATTTGAACAAGTTACATACCGAAGTTTCATTAAGCAAACATTTCATACACAAATCATTGAATCGGTGTGGAGTACACATCAAAATTCCATTCTACATCGAGCTACCATTCCCTTCTGGATCGAGGTAGCAGTCAATTCTAAATTCGTGTGGAATACACATGAATTATTCATCATGTTCTTGTAACATTTCTTTTGTTTGTATAATATGTGGCTTTTTTTTTCCACACTGGACCTCAAATTTTGGTTGGACAAATGCGTAAATTAAGGAAAAGGTTCAACAGATATAAAAGTATCATTGGTATCATTTTTTCATTTTTTATTTGTAATTTAATCTTATATAATTTCGTTAGGATTCTTAAAAGATAAAATTTTACAAACTGAATAAAATACGGTTGTATATCATTACTATATTATTAACATTAATATTTAGATTGATATTAACGATTTTGATTTCACGTGTAAGTATTCATTCTTTTGAATATTATTCTTTGACATAATTAGTTATTATTATTTTGACCATTACCTTTATTTCTAAAATTTATTAAAATATGACCAATTCAATTCAGTAACTATTTTATTTTTTTTTTTGTCATTTATATTTTTCTTTTTTCTAATTCTGATGTTAGACAGATATATACAACTTTGTTCTATAATTAATTATCTAGTCAACATTGGTGTTATCCATTGTAATTAATGCTTTATAATTTGAATTCTATATCTTCATTTTTTTTTTATTATTGTATCGTATTTTGTAAATATATTTTGTGTTTGTTATAGTACAGCACTTGATATTATATATATTTATACCCAAAGTAAAATCCTTTCAGTGACCACGGACACTATCACCTCATTGCTTTTACAGGAAATACGGGCCCAGCTTTCCTGTACGGGCCCAGCACTCTGTCGTGAGTGTGTTCTCATACATATTTTAAATATATGGTTCCACACCATAACATAACACCGTATACACATGTAGTAGGCTTCTTTTCACTACATTGAAAATTTTCTTTCTACAGTATTAAAAATAAATTTATAGTTATCTTTTTTTAAATTCGATGTCTGAATAAAAATCAAAATAATTTTGTATTTCTCTAATCAAAATCGATATCAATATTATCATAAATAATGATATTATTTAACCCAAAAAATCCATTATCTTCACTACTTTTTTTACAACAAAACTATTTAAGATCGTCTTAAGTCTACTAACATGTTGACTTAAATAAAAACCTCTTTTTTTAATAAAAAATAAGGTTAACTTCAATTATAAGATGGCCTTATTTGACTGTGAATACATAAACAGTTTTCAATTCTTAAGATCGTCTTAAACAATGTCTGTGAATATTTATCCAACTACACAATCTTAGCTAAGATCAAACTTTTAAGCAAGCCTCAAGATTGCGTTTATGAATCTAAACGCTGTCTTAAGATCATGCTTAAGATGATCTTACATTTAAGACCGGGCTGTGAATACCGGCCATAAATAATAACTGTATGCTTCATTTTAAAACACAAGTACATTTATTATTGACATTTTTCGACCAATTTTATAGAATCGTAATATACTAGACATATAATCGTAATATACAATGCAATAATTGCCATTGACTTCATATGACGTTGTATATATTTGTATTTATTATAAACTTAAAAAATATGATGAACTTAATATTTGACATTCAAATGTAATATTTTTGTATATAATAAACAATTTTAGTAGTAATTATCAAACTATCGTAAAGCGTTTTATTTACTTTAAATATCCTAATAATGGGTTATTTACCATTTACAGGATGTAAATTATTTTTGTAATTTAATAAATCTGCGCATACTCGAATGCAAATAAATTTGCTACTTGCCTTGCGTAAATACATAAATTAAGTAATAAGTTAAATGGGAAAAACATCCCTAAAACTGCCCTTTTCACTTCTATTCATGTTAGAAAGATCGGGTTATTTCCATTCGATGTGGAACAGGTTCAAAATAACAGAATTATTTGAAAAAAGAAAATTTTTCCATCGCAACCCTTCGCAATTGGGAAAAACACCGCTAAAACCAAACCTTTTCTTCTATACATGTTAGAAAGATGCAGTTTTTTGCAATCGACGCTAAATATGTACAAATTAGGAAGTTAATTCGAAAAACTAAAATTTTTCATTGCAACCTCCCGGAAAATCGAAAAAAAACCCAGAATTACGTTTTTCTGTTCTATACATGCTAGAAAGATGGTATTTTCACCAATCGACCTAAAATAAAGTCAAATTGACAGAATACTTTGAAAAACTTCGTTTCCTATATCGCACTCCCTACGAAAATGGGAAAAACACCTAAAAATGCCTTTTTTACTTCTATTCATGTTAGAAAGATCTGGTTTTTCCATTCGACGTGGAACAGGTTCAAAATAACAGAATTATTTGAAGAAAGTAAATTTTTCCATCACAACCCTTCGCATTTGAGGAAAACACCCCTACAACTACCCTTTTTCTTGTATACATGCTAGAAAGAAACGGTTTTGCACCTAAGAAGGTTTTTCGAAGAGCTTTAAACTTTTCATCGTTACCCCCTAAAAAATGGGAAAAGCCCCCCCGAAGCTACCCTTTTAACTTCTATTCATGCTAGAAAGATGGGATTTTAACCAATCGACCCGAAACAAAGTCAAATGAACAGAAAGCTTTGAAAAATTTCATTACCTACATCGCAAACACCCGAAAATGGGAAAAACACCCCTAAAATTGGCCTTTTCACTTATATTCATGTTAGAAAGATCGGGTTTTTTCCATTCGACGTGGAACAGGTTCTAAAGAACAGAAATATTTAAAGAAAGTTAATTTTTCCATCGCAACCTTTCAAAAATGGGAACAACACCCCCAAAACTACCCGTTTTCTTCTATACATGCGAGAAAGATGCGTTTTTTTGCATTCGACGCTAAATAAATATACAAGTTAAAAAGGTAATTAGAAAAACTTAAAATTTTTCATCACACCCCCCCCCCCAAAGATGGGAAAACAACTCCCTAAACTACTCTATTAACTTCTATTCATGGTAGAAAGATCGGGTTTTTTCCATTTGACGTGGAAATAACAGGATTATTTGAAAAACGTAAGTTTTTCTATCACAACCTTTCGCAGTTGGGAAAAAACACCCCTACAACCAATCCTGTTCTTCTATACATGCTAATTAATAGCTACTAATTAAGAAGGTGATTAGAAAAACCTAAAATTTTTCATTCTCTTAAAAAATGGGCAAAAAACCCCCTAAGCTACTCTTTTAACTTTTTAATTCATGGTAGAAAGATGTGATTTTCACCAATCGTCGACCCGAAATAAAGTCAGATTAACAGATTACTTTGAAAAATTTCATTACCAACATCGCAAACCCCCGAAAAAGGGAAAAACACCTCTTAAACTGCCTTTTTCACTTCTCTTGATGTTAGAAAGATCAGGTTTTCTTCCATTCACGTGGAACTTGTTTAAAATAACAGGATTATTTTAAAAACGTAAATTTTTCCATCGTTACCCTTCGTAAATGGGATAAACACCCCTAAAACTAACCCTTTTTTTCTATACATGCTAGAAAGATGCATGCATTGCATTTGATTGAGATTGCATTTGACGCTAAATAGCTACAAATTAAGAAGGTAATTCAAAAAACTTAAAAACTTTCATCGCTTCCTCCCCAAAAAAATTGGAAAAGCACCCCCTAAGCTACCCTTTTAACTTCTATTAATGCTAGAAAGATGGGGTTTTCACCAATCGACCCGAAATATGACCGATGAAGTGAAAGATTGTAGTACTCTACCGTAATAGTTACTTTATTTAATTTTAATAATTTTTGCCACGATATTTGAAACATATAGAAATATTTAACATATACACTGTATAGTGCGAGCGCTCCAAAACCCGAACATCTCATGATATTTTTTGTTCATTATCAAAAATATTATGTCGGGGGATAATTTTATCCTTGGGATATTTTGTCTGGTGATTTTTTTCCCGGGGATATTTTGTCGGGGATATTTTTTCCGGGGATCAAAAAGCCTGATACCCCTTAACCTACTCTATTCATGGTAGAAAGATGGGGTTTTTTGCATTTGGTGGAGAATTTTTTTCAAACTAATGAGGTTATTCGATAAACTTTAATTTTTTCAACGCCACCTTCTTGAAAAAGGAAAAAACGCCCACAAAAATCACTCATTTACGACTTTACATGCTAGAAAGATTTTTTTTGCATTCAACGCAGAATAGCTGCAAATTAACAGGTTAATTCGAAAAACCTAATTTTTTTCATCGCTACCACTTGAAAATCTTAATGTGAAAATCGACCAGAAAAATTGGAAAACTTCAATTTTTTCGATGCAACCCCGGAAAATCGGAAAAACTCCCCAAAATTACGTTTTTCTGTTCTATACATGTTAGAATTGTGGGATTTTCACTAATTGACCAGAAATAAAGTCAAATTAACAGAATACTTCATTACCTAAAATTTCATTACCTACATCGCAACTCCCCGAAAATGGGAAAAACATCCCCAAAACTGCCCTTTTCACTTCTGTTCATGATTGAAATCGGGGTTTTTTCCATTCGAAGTGCAAAATAACAGAATTATTTGAGCAAAGAAAATTTTTCCATCGTTTCCCTTCGCAATTGGGAAAAACACCCCTAAAACCAACCCGTTTCTTCTATACATACCAGTAAGATGCAGTTTTTTGCAATTGACGCTAAATAGCTACAAATTAGGAAGTTAATTCGATAAACTTAAAATTTTTCATTAAACTGCCCTTTTCACTACTCTTCATCTTAGAAAGATCGGGTTTTTCCATTCGACGTATAACAGGTTTGAAATAACAGGATTATATTAAAAACGTAATTTTTTTCGACGCAACCGGTTTAAACACCCCCTAAAACAACCCCTTTTCTTCTACACATGCTAGAAAGTTGCGATTTTTTTTATTCGACGCTAAATAGCTATAAAATAAGATCATTCGATAAACTTAATAAATAAAATTTGACATCACTTCCCCCTAAAAAATGGGAACCCGTTAAGCTACCCTTTTAACTTCTATTCATGCTAGAAAGATGGAATTTTCAACAATCGACCCGAAACAAAGTCAAATTACAGAATACTTCGAAAATTTTCATTATTCACATCGCAACCCCCCACAAAGGGGAAAAACACGAGTTATTTTCCAATTCTTTAGGGGGTAGTGATAAAATTTTTTAAGTTTTTCGAATTACCTTCATAATTTATATTTATTTAGCGTCGAATGCAAAAAATCACATCTTTCTAGTATGTGTAGAAGAAAAAGAGCAGCTTTGGTTTTTTTCCCATTTGCGAAGGGTTGTGATGGAAAAATTTACGTTTTTGAAATAATGCTGTTATTTTAAACCTGTTTCACGTTGAATGGAAAAACCAGATCTTTCTAACATGAATAGAAGTGAAAAGGACAATTTTAAGGGTGTTTTTCCTTAGCTACCCATTTAACTTCTATTAGTAGATAGAAGTATTGGTTGATCAGTAGAAAGATGATATTTTTTGCATTTGGTGGAGAATTTCTTCAAGCTAATGAGGTTATTCGATAAACTTTAATTTTTCTTCGCCACCCCCTTGAAAATGGAAAAAACGCTTCAAAAATCACCCATTTACTACTTTACAAGCTAGAAAGATGCGGTTTTTTGCATTAAACGCAGAATAACTGAAAATTATAAATTGATTCGAAAAACGTAATTTTGTTCATCGATACCCCTTGAAAATGGTAATGTGAGACCATCTATGCGCAGTACCCCCAAACCACCCATCCTAAACCAACTTCCCCCAAAAAATTTCTCCCCCAAAAAAAACCCTCAATATTCTTCCCATAAAAATTCCGCCCTCGATAAAATCGCCCCCCCCCCCATTAATTCTCTAATGGTAAGTACTTTTTGGTAAATATTTTTTTCAACTTTTTTTTTTACAACTTATGTAAGGTTATTTTCTGTGACGCGGAGTCAAGGGGCCAAGGGGGAACCCCCTTGCAAGCAGAGCAAGTCCACTATCCACTATACTATAAAGCTAGAAGTGGCTGACTGAGTGATCTATACAAAACCTAACCCACTTCTAGACATGCTAAAAAAATTCCATTTTTTCAGTGCAACCCCCCGGAAAATCGGAAAAACATCCCCCAAAGTTACCATTTTCTGTTCTATACATGCTAGAAAGTGGGAATGTTCACCAATCTACCCGAATTAAAGTTAAATTAACAAAAAACTTCATTACATTCATTGAAACTCCCCGAAAATGGGCAAAACACCCCTAAAACTGTCCTTTTCACTTCTATTAAAGTTAGAATGATGCGGTTTTTTGCATTTGACGCGAAATTGCTTCAAATGGACGAGAAAAATCGGAAAGCTTCAATTTTTTTATTGCAACCTCCCGGAGAATTGGAAAAACATCCCCCAAAAAAATTTTTCCCCAATTTTCTGTAAAATGCTTGCTAGAAAGATGGGATTTTCACTAATCAACCCAAAATAAAGCCAAATTAACACAATACTTTAAAAAAATTCAGAACTTACTCGCAACCTCCCCCTCCCAAATGAGAAAAACATCCATAAAGCTGACCTTTTCACTTCTATTCATGATAGAAAGATAAGGTTTTTTCCATTCGACGTGGAACAGGTTCAAAAGAACAGAATTGTTTGAAGAAAGGCAATTTTTCAATCACAACCCTTCGCAATCGGGAAACACCCCCAAAACCAACCCTTTTGTTCTATACATGCTAGAAAGATCTAGTTTTTTTGCAATCGACGCTAAATAGCTACAAATTAGGAAGTTAATTTGAAAAACTTAATATTTTTCATTGCAACCCCCCGGAAATTTGAAAAAACACCCCCCAAAATTACGATTTTCAGGTCTATACATGCTAGAACGATGGAATTTTCACCAATCAACCCGAAATAAAGTCAAATTAATAAAAAATTTTGAAAAATTTCATTACCTACATCGCAATCTTCCGAAAAGTAAAAAACATCCCTAAAACTGCCCTTTTCACTTCTTATCATGTTAGACAGATCAGTTTTTTCCATTTGACGTGGAACAGGTTTAAAATAACAGGGTTATTAATAAACATAAATTTTCATTTTCACTTATATTCATATTAGAAAGATCGGGTTTTTTCCATTCGACGTGAAACAGGTTTAAAATAACAGGATTAGTTTGAAAACGTTAATTTTTTCGTCGCAACCCTTCGAAAATGGATTAAACGCCCCCTAAAACCACCCTTTTTCTTCTATACATGCTACAAAGTTGCGTTTTTTTGTATTCGACGCTAAATTGCTATAAAATAAGATCATTCGATAAACTTAAAATTTTACATCGCTTCCCCGTAAAAAATGGGAAAAGCACCCCTAAAGCTACCCTTTTGACTTCATGCTAGAAAGATGGAATTTTCAACAATCGACCCGAAATAAAGTCAAATTACAGAATACTTCGAAAATTTTCATTATTCACATCGCAACCTTCCAAAAAGAGGAAAAACACCCTTAAAATTGCCCTTTTCACTTCTATTCATGTTAGAAAGATCGGGTTTTTCCATTCAACGTGAAACAGGTTTAAAATAACAGGATTATTTCAAAAACGTAAATTTTTCCATCGCACCCTTCGCATAGGAAAAAAAACCAAAACTGCTCTTCTTCTTGTATACATGCTAGAAAGATGAGGTTTTTTGAATTCGACGCCAAATAAATATAAATTATGAAAGGAAAAACTTGAAAAAATAACCCCCTAAGCTACCCTTTTAACTTCTTTTCATGGTAGAAAAATGGGATTTTTTGCATTTGGTGGATAATTTCTTCAAACTAATGAGGTTATTCGATGAACTTTAATCTTTTTATCGCCACCCCCTTGAAAATGGAAAAAACGCTCCAAAAATCACCCATTTACTACTTTACATGCTGGAAAGATGCAGTTTTTTGCATTCAACGCAGAATAACTGCAAATTAATCGGGTAATTCGAAAAACCTAATTTTTTTCATCGCTTTCTCTTGAAAATGGTAATGTGAGACCTATCTATGCGCAGCCCCCCCCCCCCAGAAAATCCCTCAAAATTCTCCCATAAAAATTCCACCTTCCAAAAAATCTCCCTCCCCCCATTAATTTTCTAATGGTAAGTACTTTTTGGTATTTTTTTCAGCTTTTTTTACAACTCATGTGAGGATATTTTCTGTGACCGGAGCCACGAGGTCACCCCCTTGCGAGCACAGCGAGTTCATTATACTATAAAGCTAGAAGTGAAGCTGACTGACTGACTGATCTATAAAAACTCACTTCTGGACATGATAGAAAGATGCGGTTTTTTGCATTCGATGCGAAATTACTTGAAACCGACGAGAAAAATAGGAAAACTTGAGGTTTTTCATTGCAACCCCCCGGATAATCGGAAAAAACACCCCTCAAAAACTGTTTTTACAATTCATGCAATGTTATTTTTTGTGACGCGGAGCCAAGGCCGAAGGCCACCTTGGGGGTTATGGGGGGTACCCTCGTTGCGAGCAGAGCGTGTCTAATATACTATAAAGCTAGAAGTGAAGCTTACTGATCTATACAAACTCTAAGGCACTTTTAGACATGATAGAAAGATGCGGTTTGTATTCGACGCGAAATTGCTTCAAACCAACGAGAAAAATCGGAAAACTTCAATTTTTTCATTGCAACCTCCCGGAAAATTGGACAAAAAAACCAAAATTACGTTTTTCTGTTCTATACATGCTAGAAAGATGAAGTTTTCACCAATCGACCCGAAAGTCGAATTAACAGAAAATTTTCATCGCTTCTCCCTAAAAAATTATGAAAGCACCCCCTAAGCTACTTTTTTAATTTCTATTAATGCTAGAAAGATGGAATTTTCACGAATCGATCCAAAATAAAGTCAAATTAACAGAATACTTTGAAAAATTTCATAAACTAAATCGCAACCCCCCAAAAATGGGAAAAACACCCCTAAAACTGCCCTTTTCACTTCTATTCATGTTAGAAAGATCGGGTTTTTTTATTCAACGTGGAACAGGATTAAAATTACAAGATTATTTTATTATAATAAATTTTCCCATCGCAACCATTCGCAAATGGAAAAAATACCCCTAAAACCACCTTTTTGTATTCGATGCGGTTTTTTGCATTCAACGCTTAGTAGCTACAAATTAAGCAGGTAATTACAAGAATTTAAAATTTTTCATGACCACCCCCTAAAAAAATGGGAAAACAATCACCTAAACTACCCTTTTATTCATGGTAGAAAGATGGGGTTTTTTTTTGCATTTGGTGGAGAAAATCTTCAAACTAATAGGGTTATTCAATAAAATTTAATTTTTGCATCGCCACCTTCTTGAAAAAGGAAAAAACGCCCCCCAAAAAAACGCAGAATAACTGTAAATTAACAGGTTAATTCGAAAAACCTAATTTTTTCATCGCTACCCCTTGAAAATCGTAATGTGAGCCCTATCTAAGCGCAGTCCGCCTAAAAAAAAATTATCCCCTCCAAAAAAACCCTAAAAAATTCCGCTTCTAAAAAAATTTCCCCCACCATTAATTCTCTAATGGTAAGTACTTTTTGTTAAATTTTTTCAACTTTTTTAATAATACATGGAATGTTATTTTCTGTGACGCGGAGCCAACGGGCCAAGGGAACCCCCTTGCAGCAGAGCGAGTATTTAACAAAAAGTTAATCATCCGATCAAAGGCATAAATGCAAAAAAGGGCCGTGTTTTCGGGGAGATACTTCATATAATAGTTGCTCCATAAAAAGTAAAGATATCTCAATTAAAGAGCCGAGCTGTTTATAAAGTAAATAGCGAAAACTAAAATGTAAGAATGTAAGTGCAAAGTAAAATGTAAAAAAAATTTGGTTGAAAAAGTTTATTTCGTAAGTTTTCTCTTAGTATGGTTTTAAAATTTTATAACGAGGGAAGTTTTAATTTAAAATATTTGACTCAAAAGAAAACAAATTACTTGCCACGATATAAAATTTTAAAAACAAAGAGAAAACTTACGAAAAACATTTTTTCAACCAAATTTTTTTTTTCATTTTGTTTTACTCAAAAAGCAAGAAGTGAAAGATATACAAGAGCAAGCCAAACTGACGAGCAACGTGAAACGCGGAATGAAGTTGAACGGAATCGATGGAATCGAAATTAACAACATAGAAATGTTGCGTTTAACCCCTATCGAGCTGCATTTAATTATAATGTGGAAATCGATTACGGTTCACAGTAAATCGTTGCTATTGCACCAATGAATGTTGTGTGTAAATATTGAAAGGCATTTAAGATTTAAAATGAAGCCCCTGAATTGTGTTGCGCGAGCGGTCAAGTCAAATTGGCGCGATTGGTACCGCCAAAAGAGCCACTACATTCATTGGTTTCGGGAAATGGGCCTAAAATGGTTTCTAAACATTTTTTGACTCATATCGAGCAATAAAATAATTGGTTTCAAATGACGTCATTTGGCGCAACAAAAGTTATTTGAGAAAAATTTATGCTAAGTTTCAAAGTAAGTATATTGAAAAACAACTTTTACCACCACGTGCCTGATGCAAAATACGTTGGCAGCTTTCAATTGAAATGGTGTATCAATTGAAATGGCTTAAAGTACATTTGTAGCTTGGTAAATTGCCAAAAAGAGAAAGAAGTGAGTGTGTTTAAAAAGTTGATGGGGGAATGGGAGTGCTGAGAAAGTATTTTCAGAGCAACATGGGAGAGACACATGGTGGTACAAGCAACTCGCTATACAATATCCTATAATACATCTATTTATTATCTGTTTACCTTTGCAGATTCAGGGTCAAATATATCATCTAACAGGTTCCTTATTAC